>JBAJNP010004695.1:0-21746 GCA_036877545.1 Yasuhikotakia modesta | reverse complement strand
GTGTGTGTGTCTTTTGTTATTAATGGTCCCTGTATAAATTCTGACAAATAAATACTGACATGATACATGTACCAAAATGATTTTCTAAACCCCATGCTATTAACTAAATGTTTAAGATAACTAGTATATAAAACTGTATTTTTTTCTTGGCTTGTTAAGCCACGGGTTAATCTTCTTTCACCCGACTAGTAGTCGACTAGCAAAAACGCAATTAAAATTGACCACAAATTGATTTTCCCCTGGGTCTTTGTGTGCCATAGGGCACGAGTTTCCTCTGAGACTCAGCTAAATCTTGCCATTAGAAGTGAATACATTATGTGGCTCTGAGGTTTGTGTCATCAGATCTTTAAAATGTAATCTAGACTCAAGAACACGTGTATTTTGTTCTCACTGCTGATAACAGATTCTCATTTCAACACATTTCAAGCTGTATTTTTAACAGCAGATTAACAGCAAAAAAGTCGCTTGTTTTCATCATGTGGTCTATCATTAACATTTTTGCTGCATGCCTCCTAAATCCTGCTGATTATCAGACAAATGTTAAAGATGAAATGATAATAAGGAAAAGAAGTTTGTACATTTAAATGCAGAGGCTGACTGAACACAACGGCAGACTGGCTGAGATTAAAATGTTCTGTATTTAGAAAGGGTCTCCGTACAAGATCGCTGTTTCTTTCCTCTCTTTCCAATCGTAGCGCCACATGCAAAACAAGGAACTGAGTCTAGAGGCAGCATCTCTGCTCTGAGGTACGTAATGCATTTCAATTGAGTCTCCTGGCTCAACACCAGTGCTGCTGTCCTGCAATAATGTAGACTTGGATGAGATCAGTATAATCAATATTCGCCTGTTTGTGGTTTTAATAGACATGGCATGAGATCAGAAGGTGTGCTGAGATTGAGTGTGGTTCAGGATCTGAACTAAACCTACAAAGGAAGGAGAGAGAGGCTAATGAAAGTCACCTTTGTCTTGGCGTGGTTTGCACAACGGAACCCCCGAGTGAGACGAGCAAAGTCACAGAAAGGACATTATTTCCTGTCTACAGAATCATGCAATGACTCCTGGGAAATGTAGTTTCCCAGCGCTTGAAAGGAGATCTCAGCAGGACAAGAGCTTATCTGTAAGTTCGAAAGCGATACGCTTGAGAGTGCGCTCTGAAAAAACTGAAGTGGGCTATGAGAGTGTGTTGCTTTTTTGTTTTTTTTTCTGGGTACGAGAAGCTTCACTTTGTGCACTCAGACGGACGTCTCGTGTCAAGGGGGTTTTGCACGGAGCTTGTGTACAAGCAGGAGAAACTTGACCTGGTAGATTAAGGGCAAGTGTTGGAACTTCTGTGATTTTAAAATGCTTGTCTCTAGAAATGGAAGAGAGGCTATCTGATTAGATGAAACACTCCATTCAGAAGCACTTGGGCCACTACGGCACGTGCTTTTAAACACAGAGCAGCTCAAGCAGGTGGGAAATAAACAGTTACATAAATGTTTGTGTGGATCTTCTAAAACATCAGCAATGTTTGCATGTGAGAGAACGCATGTATGTTTCATATTGTTGAATGTTGTTGTTTCAGTTAAGTTTCTATATCATTTAGTATCATTGCACACAGTTATTTTTTTTTTACAAAACTAAATAAAGTTGATATAGTAATATATTGAAAACTAAATGATATATTTTTGTAAATAAATAACTGTGTGCAATGATCATAAATGATATAGAAATTCTCTCACATGCAAACATTGTTGATGTTTAAATGTTTGTATGCATCATCTAAAAACATCAGCAATGTTTGCATGTGAGAGAACGCATGTATTTGTAATATTGTTGAATGTGGTTGTGTCAGTTAAGTTTCTACATCATTTAGGATTATTGCACACAGTGCTTTGTTTACAAAACTCGGTTCTATTTGTCCTGTGCAAACTGTGATCATCACTGATTTTATGTGTTTGCATCATGATACCTGATCAGCTTAATTCTGTCGGTGCATCTGGTGATAAAGCAAAGCTAACAGCACGTGCAAATGAATGTCACTGTTTCTGAGAACAATTCATTCTTAGTGGATTTCTTCCTCATTCTGCTGAGCATTAGAGCTGGGATTGATACGGATATCTGTTATTAAGCAGGACATAAGCACTTTTCAGGAATGTTCCTAGATGCATATTCATGAGCTGATGCAATGAACTTCATTTGAATTTTAAAACATTGCATTTTTAGAGATGTGCAAAACTGTCTGTGTTTAAAATGTTGTGGTTGGTGGCTTGCAGTGAAGTCGTCCACTGAAAACATCTGTTGATAATTAGACAGGTTCGATGCATTTAATAATGGGGCGCAAAAACACATTCAAGAATGCATAAATGCAGAATGCAACAGAATGCGCGAGTATTTCTGTAAATGTAATCTGCCTCGCTAATGAACTTGTAGGTTGGTAAATGACTAGTTGACCGTGGCGACCCATAGCCACTAAAAAGCCATGTTAGCCTGTTAGCAACAGATCACAAAAGATCTTATGGCTCAAGAAAATATTCTTTCCAAAGGTCAGGTCCGAATTTGTCCTTTTCCATTTGAAAGCAGGTTTTGATAGGAAGTTCTTTGGTTTAAATCTAAAGGCCATATCTGAAGTGTTAACTTTGTTTTCACAAGCACGTGTTCCGCAGAGGAGTTTGGACGTTCTAAATACATTATACGCACAGTTGGTGGATAATCCTCATTGTTAATTTGTTATCTTCACTCTCTAAATAACTGTAGGCTGATGCTCTAGATTCATCAGCACACAATATGTTTACTGAGACGCGGCGTGGCGATCTGAAGCTTTTAAAACAGATGCTATCTGTGTTACAGGGATGTAGGATGAGAGCTGATTTCCTGGGAATAGACTGATGCCAAACCATGAATTGCCCTGGGCGTACTTGTTTTGCAAAGCGCAATAGCCTGTCCTCAACAGCCAGTTTATTGCTCTGGAGAAAACACAGAAATCGGTTTTGGAAAATAGGAAGACTTTTCAGTCCAAACATTCCATAAACATTAATGACACCTTCCTGTTGCCATGTGGGAATTGTTTTATGGATTCTTTATTGACATGATACCAGAGATTAACATCATTTATCATAATCTGTCTTCTGATATATTTAGAGCTGCATGTATTTATATATGTGTGTTTGTCCATGAGTTCTCTCATAAATCTCTCCTAAAATCAAGAGATATGAAATTAACATTTTAACATTTTTAATGTTAACACATCTTTTATTCCAATTTAATTTGAAAGAAAGTGTTAGCAGGCAGTTAAAGATTTACTTTAATATAATGCCACTGTCAGCATCTCAGACAGGAAGACAGTACCGATGACATCACAGCATCCCCAGATAAACATCTATTCAGAGCCGTTTGCTCCACTTATGTGGGTATTTTTATCGCGCTGATGTCGTCTGTAATACATTTTTCATAAATAAAAGCATGGACTTCAACAATTTTTGGTTGTAAGAATGTTCCCCTAACGTTTACATTAAGTAACAGAAATGTTAAAAATTGTATTTTAAATGTTCTTAGAACGTTTTACGATATTATATTTTCTAACAATTTTAGGTTGTAAGAATGTTCCCCTAACGTTTACAGTAAGTAACAAAACATTATGTAAAATTTTAAATTCTGTAGTAATTTATAAATATATATATTTCTCCACTGTAATGTTTTTAAAATGTTCCACTAATAACTTAATAAGAATAACGCTATTGATATAGATTATACAGGTTCTGTATAATCTATATCAATTCTGTTTAATGTTCTGTTTAATTCTGTTTAATGTTACTGCACAATCGTTTTTTGATAACTTTGAGAGAACTTTTAGAGAATATTAGCCAATGTTCTGAGAACGTTCCCTGTCTTTGTGTAAGCAAGCTAAAGGCCCTGTAGTGAGCTTCAGAGGTTCTGCAGAACCTTGCTTGGGTCTACAGGAATGAAAGCTATGTCAAGCCACCAGAGAAAAGCGTTTCCAATTAGCTGCGTGGCAGATCACACTTCCTGCTTTCAGGAGTGCCCTGGGGCTGTGTTTACCGCTGCAAAGCTCCCTGGGAAATGCGATCTGTTTTGAAAGTGCTGGTGTGTTTAGTTCTTACCTCGACATAACATGCGGCGATGGCTTGATTGAGCAACTCTGCTTCTCCAGATGTGGCCAATAATGAGGAGAGATTAAGCGACGTGTGGTACTGCTGGCCAATCATTAATGTGGATGAGATTTAGAGGCGGGAGAGCCAAGAGCCAGTGGCTCACTTAACTCAGAGCACAGATTTGTTGCTGGCACTCTTTCCAATGCTACTGATTTTTTTCTTGCACTCTCTCTCTCTTTCTTTCTTTCACTCTCTCTCACAGATTCCTCTGGCTATTTGTTGTACATTTCCTCGCTCTCTCTCTTCTCTCCCTCTATTTTTCTGTTGCCAGCGTTTTACTGTTGAAATGTAGCTGTGGAGCAGAAGGGCTGGGAAGAAACAGACAGTGAAACAAAGAGACAAAAAAAATGAAGAGATCGTGGTGTTAAAGGAAGCAGGAAATCCTGTCAGATTCAGACGCTGGTATCCTATGAATCATGTTTTTGAGAGAGTTTACCGGCTGCTCTGACTGTGAGATGCATCAAGGCTCTTACGCAGAGGTCTCTCCCCTCTGGGAAATGATCCACAATCACTGATAATACAATCCGTGGATGAAGCGCAGATGAACGGCTAAATTTGTTTATACCTGCTTTGCTCCTGTGGCCTGCCGCTCGGCTGCGATGACTGTGATTAGTGAAGCTATCATTAGAGAGAATATAGCGAGTGTTTGCTGAAAAGCTCAAAAACAATCATCTTATTCTATGCAGCTTCAGATTTAATAATGCAACTCTTTTCATCACTTTAATGGGCACTTCACACGGCGCGCGCTTTTAAAGACAACTTCATTTATCAAAGAGAAGGTGAGCCGCACTTCCTGTCTGTGCGTCGCAACAGGAACACGCCTCAGCTAATGTTCTCAGAATATTGGCTAATGTTCTCCTAAAGTTCTGAACGTTCATGCAGTAATGGTAGTAAATCTTTTTGTTGTTATATATATCAAAACGTTCTTCTTAAGTTGTTAGTGGAATAAAAAGTTTCATTAAAGTTTCTAAAATCAAACAAAAAACTGAACATTTTCAAAGGTTCCTCAAAGGTTCTCGGAATGCATTTAATTACTTAATGGAAACATTAGGGAAACGTTCTAACCATGAGAATTGTTAGCTGGGACAGCGGAGGTTGTGACCTGTTCTCCAGTAGCCAGCCACCCATCTAGTTCTCCCAGATTATGTCCTATTTACTGGTAAATGGGAGATAATGTCTGTCCACAGTGTTTGGGAGACTGTCTGTCTTATAATCTGTGTTCCTGCAACAGTTACAAACACAATCAGTTTGTTTACTGCATGTAAAGCTGGTTTTACTGACTGCTGAGAGAGGAAATATTTCAAATATTTCATATTAGCAATAATAATGATGATCATTATTATTAAATTATATGATTCATTAAGCTCACAAATCATAGAACATTAGAAAACTCTGTATATGAACGTTAATTAATATTGTTAACATTAATATTAGGGCAGTCCATTTAAAATGTTCATTTTGTTCATTCATCTCTGAAGCCATTTTTATGTGTCATGTTTCACACAAAACAACCTAATGTAAATTAACTATTTTATTTATATATTTTCTAGCAAATTTTGTTTGATTGTTTGTGATTAATTAAATTAATTCATTAATATCGTCCTTAATTTGAGTCAAATTGTTAATTGGTTGACAGCTGGTCTTATTGTTCCAGTAGATAATTCTTAGCAGATCTTTGGTTATTGTGCATTTTTATGCGCTGTATGTTTTTAGGAGCTGAAAGTTAAAACTCTCTGTAAAGTTTTAGAACATGATTTGATTAAATTGTCAAACAGTTACACTTTTTGCCAGGAGAGCTCAGAGATGCTGGCCGCAGGGAGATCGCTCCTCTAGATTGTGTCTGTGTGTCATTCTGATAAAATCAGCTTCACTCAGGATTGCGTCAGACTCTCTCAATCTGTCCGATTCCAAATCAATGAAACTTTCCAGCCAAGACCAAGGACACAATGGAGTGACTGTCAACTTTTAGCCTCTGTTCCCCTCAAAATCTTCAGCACAGCCTGTATAATGTCATTGTTTTATGTACACGTGTGTGTGTGTGTGTATGTATGTGTGTGTGTGTATGTATGTGTGTGTGTATGTGTGTGTGTGTGTTCTATTCCTTAAAAACATTCTAGCATAAATGTTTTTAATGAATTTTCTTAAGTTGTATATTGTATGTGTAGCTTTTTGTTAGAATTGGTAGAATGTTGCGTTAGCAGCAGAAATTGTGTGTTTGACTCCCAGGAATCACACAGTGCTAAGACAGCAAATGCTACCAACTGCTCAGAACATCCGTACAGCTCCACTAGTTATCAAGGGTAAATTAAACACATCTAAAAATTCCCACTGCAGTCTCCACTTATCTCCTAGCCGTAACCAGTCACATTTCCCAAGTTTCCTGTGATCTAATTGGACAGCAGAGCACTTATGAAGCGCTGTGTGTTTGATTAAACTGTCTATAAGAGGAAGAGGAGAGATTGGGCCGGCGAGTCTGCGGAACAGAGTCTGTCGGCCTGAGAGGTCGGTGCCTGTGTGCATTTTTAATAATGATGAATGTTGTTAACCTTTAGCCCAGTTTGATACGTTCTCTGGCTCTCTTCAGAATTTCAGTTGTTCAGATCCAATTATCTGACGTGGCGTCCTGAGCAGATGAGTATGAACATAACTGAGCACACGTCTGTGCATTTACATTTATTCATTTGACAGACGCTTTAATCCAAAGCAATTTACAGTGAGTTCAAGGTATACATTTTTTTTGTAGTACTTGTGTTCCCTGGGATCGAACCCACAACCTTGCGCTGTAGCTCTACCAGTTGAGCTACACAGGAACACCGTGTCTGTGTTTGTCTATAAACATACTGTTTAAAAATGTTTCATGTTTACAAATACTGATCATTATCACCAGTAGATTTCTTTTAATGTTATATGTCGTATCAAAAACATTATTTTTAAGTAGTTAGTGTAACGTTTTAAAAATGTTACATAATTCAATAGAAACAATGTTAGCACAACATATATAAAACTGCGCAGATGTCTTTCTATAGGTTGAAAGTGCCGCAGAGAATGAGGTGTGTGTGTGTGTGTGTGTGTGTGTATGTGTGTGTGTGATGAAAGCAGTACATTGTGGAGTCAACCATCAGTTTGGCGGTGGATGAAAGACTCGTGTTGTTTTATTCAGCTATTTCTCCCTGAAAGCTCTGCTGTGTGGCTCGTTTCAGCTGCTGCGTAGGGCTCGTTGTTTTATTTATCGGTTTACGAGCGATGAGATGAGCGATGCATGGTTTTATACAGCGCTGAGAATCTTAGTGATGGCGACAGTCACGATCTCAGTGTGTGTGTGTGTGTGTGTGTGTGTGTGTGTCTGTGTGTCGATGTGAACCTGAAATAACAAGTATGAACCTGCAAGCCGACCCGTGTGTGTGTGTGTGATTCAGCATCTCTGTGGGTTGAGACAAAAGAAGTAATAAGCGTTTCTAATCTGAGGGGTGAATGAAAGCTACACAAAGAGAGACCACAGAAACAGAATAAACAGAATGAGAGAGAGAGAGAGAGAGAGAGAGAGGCAGCAGGGGTAGCAGTGCATGAGGGATGAAGCAATAGGTGGAAACTAAAAGCACAGAAACCATGTAGAAAATAGAGAGACATATAATAAACTGGGTTTGAAGTCACGGCTTTGCGCTGCTAGATATAAATATTTCTGAAACGCTGCAGATATAATTTTGGGGTGGGGGTGTTGTGGTTTGGGGGGTTAGGTAGACTTCAACAATATGTTTACCTAACATAAATGCTTGAGTTCAGTGTTTAGATTTTTATTGTACTCTTTAATAACTTTATTTATTGCATTGTAAATATTATTCAGTGTTTTAAATGAATGTTGTGTAATATTGGAGAACAGATGAAATGTTATCAGCATAATTAATTTGCACTGCATCGATTAGCTTGATGTTCTCTAAAAGTTTTCTCAAAATTTTTAAAACTTTCCTGCAGCAACACTGGTAGAACTATTTTAACTTTATATAGGTTATTTGTCAAAGCATTATTCTTATGCTGTTAGGAAATGTTTTAAAAACGTTACAGAATTAAATGTTAAAACAATGTTTATACAGGCAGACAATAATAACAATAATACAACCTAGATTTATCAAAATGACATGTAGAACATTTTTGTTAATGAATGTGAATGTTAGTGAAACATTCTTACAGGCTAAATTGTTAGCTGAGACTGAGAAAGCTCAACAGACGATTAAACCGCAGCTCATTACAGGACCGACACAATGATTTTCTGTCATTTAGGTGTATTGGCAGTTCTGCCGTTTACTCGAGGAGTAAGATTTTCTGAGTTTCTGTAACTAGGGCAACAATGACGTTACTGTCCAAACTGACGCAGAACCTGTCGTTCTCTGTCTAACTGCCACCGATTCTGAGTTCTCTGCTATTTCATGAGTGATTTCTTTGGTTTTATTCTTTAAAATGTTATTTTACCCTGTTTTGAATATCTGAGCAGTGTTTATAAAATGCAGAACAATCCTCTGTGAGCTGATTTAATAGGCATTCGTTTAATACAGAGTCAGTTTTATATTACACAGAAGTGGTGACAGTCCTGCGTCATTATCCGCCTTATGATTTCAACACATGGAGAACAGAAGAAAAAGAAAAGATGCAAACAGAGAAAGCAGAAAGGTCTGCATTAGAGATGAGGGCGGGACAGGCAAGTGTGATGAAAGGTTTTTCACGCTGTGTCACATCACATCAAACCGCATAATCACACTCACACAAAAACACAGTCTCGTCTCCTCCACCACTTAAAACCATCACATGACATAAGCTTGGATTCACATTACATTCCTTTAATGATTGGGCAACTTACCAGAGATTACTGGAAATACACACACACACACATACAGTCTTGCTCTCTCTCGCTCTCTCTCACCTAAGCAGGTGAGAGATCTATTTATACACCCGCTGGAATTAATTAGCTTCCTTTGAATGAAGTTTGTCCCGTCAGTAAGTTTCTCATCACTTCATTCCAAGTTTCTTAACATGCGCAGCACAATTACACCCATTTGTGCCGCTTGACGTGCAAATGACACATTTTTATGGTTTGTTTTGCGGTGTGGCTGTGCAGAGGGCAGGAACTGTGTGAATGTTAACACATCAGTGTGTGTGCTGTCCTCACACGCAGACGTCACACATTTCACACCCATTTATATTTGTGTGCAGAATCTGTCTGGGAAATGTTTATTGTTTGCTGGTGAATGACAGAATTGCATCTTCGGCTCAATGACTGTCGCAAATCTCAGCCAGACCTGATTTGGTAAATCACATTTTGTCAGAGGAAGGGAAGGGCAGACCAACAGGGGGAGGGGCTAATTCTCTGTCAAGGAGGGGCTTGTTTATAAGGGCTGGTACTTATCTGTGAGGGGAGGAATTTGTACTCAGATAAACCGCCATTTAAGAACTTTACCCGGGTTTAAATTTAAACTCCTTCCTGGGATTAATTTCAAACTTCACCTTGAACTAGCCCACAGCCAAGCAGAGGCATCATCTGATTGAAAGATGAGTCGAGACAAAGACATTTCAGACTGTTTCTTCCTGATTAAAGAACATCAGGTTATATTCCCAGCCACGCAACATCGGAGAGAATATATTTAGCTAACACAAAATCCAATTTTTCTCCTTTCTCTTTTTCCTCTAATTGTCTTTTCTTTTTTGTGTGGATAAGAAATCAGATGTATCATTTTTGATTAAACTAAAATGCGATATATTTGCAGCACACATTTTTCTTTAGTTCATTTTCTCGTCACTGAAATGTAATTTTTCAGATTTGTCCTCCTCAGGTCTTTGAACGTTTCCATTTCAGTAACCGTGACACACACATTTTGTCTTTCTTGCTTTTCATTTTGCTCAGTGGAGTGTGTTTCTCATTACCCTCAACCTGATCACGGATTAATTTATAATATTCTGCTCAACATGGGATTATTTTTATATATTGAACCTGATCAGGGGATTAATTATAAAATGACTCTACACAGAATAGCCGGATTAATGTAAAAGCCGTGTTCCTTGTGTTTGTTATTTGGTACCTAATAATTTTATGTTTGATGGTGTAGAAGTAGGATATGTTTCTTAATCAATGTGTAAAGCGTTTAAAGTTGTGCTGTTATATGGATGGCAGTTTAATGTAATTCTTCTGGGCCCAGTGTTTTTAAAGAGGAGATTTTAAAGAGATCTCCACCCACACTTTGATTGTAGAAGATACTTTAGCTGCACATTTGCTTGAGGTTTATTAAACACCAGCAGTTAAGACAATGATTACATCACACTCATAGCACCACGTATCTCAGTTGTTTCATCTCCCCATGTTCCCATATTTACAGATTCAGTCACGCATCACCAAAGTTCAAACGCGTGTTTGCGCTCCAGACGCGGCGTGCGTGCGGGAGACGCGGCGTGCGGGACAGGACGCCGGTGAGTTGGAGCACCTGTCCACGGAGAGTCTGGTGTTTGCGTGTTTTAAGCGTTTCTGCGTGTGTGCAGATGGACAGAAAGCTGCGTGTGCGGCGGGCTGTTGTGCGGCACCGCACGTGCTAAGATATGCAGTCATTCACTTTCACCGTGGACCGTAGGTTCGGTTCGGTAACGGTACCTGTTGCAACCTCCCCACACCGAACCATTATCTCTCATAATCTCCAGCAGTGAATCCTTCACTTTGTAGGTACAGCACTTTTCTCAAGTCTAATGTGTGGTGTTGGTAGAACCCGTCCGGGTCTGGTTCTGTGGTGGTGCAGACCTGAGTGCTGTTTTGGACATTGAACAGTATCGCACAGGTTTGCATGAATCGATTTCTTAAGCTTTTACTGTGGTATTGGACTCATTCTAAGAGGCTTCTGTTGGCTTTTTATCTTGTTTCTGAAGTCTTGATTTGTTTGGATAGTTTGTAAGGCCTTTAAAAGTTGCTTCTGTTTTCTCTTTGTGTCGGTGCACATTGTGCCGGTTTTGTGCTTAGATGTTGCTCATTGTCTGCCTCTGTGTTGCAAGTTTATGTATTCTCTTTATGTTACGCTTTGCACTGTTGTGTGTGTGTGTGTGTGTGTGTGTGTGTGTGTGTGTGTGTTTGCTTTGTAGAGTTGCGTTGCTCTGATCCATTGTGTTTATTTGTTGTGATGTATTATATTTGCCCACAGGAAAGATTACCAATAAACAATCTCTTATACTGTCTTAAAGGGTCACAATAGCTCACAGTATAAAAATTCTGTCATGTGCTCTTGATATTTTAAACCTTAAAACATTTTATCTTCTGCATAACACGTTTGGAAGATTGTTGTTGCTAATTTTATCCATAACATTATTGGGAATAGGACTGAGGTTTGATTTTTGAAGTGTTTGAAGACACACTTTTGGTAAACATTAGCTTCCTGACATTAGTGAGATTGATTTGAGACTAAACTGAGTCTTTTGAGTGCCGATTTGCGTTTCTCACCAAATTCTTTTCCATTTTAATTTCTCTATCATTTTGTTTTGTTTGAGAGACGTTTGTGACCAAAATGCTTAAATGAGACAAAGATAAGATGAGGGGTCACGTCTACTGAGCTTAAGAGCAACCGCTGAACAAAACACTCATCTTCTGTGGTGTTTTTGCTCTGATGTGTTATGGTATTGATTGCCTATGTCTGTTGTGTTGTGTGTGTTTGCTCTGCGTTCTGCTCTGTGTTTTGTTTGCTGTGATGTATTGTTTTGTGCTTGTTTGCTGTTTGTGTTATGTTGTTGATCGCTCGGATCTGTTGAGTTGGTCCTAATTTCTCTGGTGTAGTGTACTGTGTTTGCTCTGGCGAATTGTGCTGTCTGTTTTTCATTCTGCAGTCAGTGTATGTCAGCTATCTCTCTTTCTCTCTCTCTTTCTCCTTCCCTCTCTCTCTCTCTCTCTCTAATACTCAGGGAGTGTCCTATAGATACCAATTACATCCACTCAGGAAAGGCAGAGAGAAAGAGGGATGGAGCAGAACGAGTGGGAGGGAAAAGGAGAGTGAATGCATGAGAGAGAGAGAGAAAGAGAGAGATGACGAGACAGACAGAGAGAAATTGGAGGAGAGAGATTCCGTCTGTGAGTGTAATAGTCTCCCGCTGTCAGACACTGGGGAACGAGAGAGAGAAACAGAATGAAGGAGAGAAATGGGAGGCAGATCATGGGGAAGAGAGAATACAGAGACAGAGCTAAAGAAAAGACGGAGACTGGGAGAGAGAGAGAGAGAGAGAGAGAGAGTTGTCTTCACAGGGCATTAAAGACAAAAGTGTAAAAGAAAAGGAGTAGAGAGCTGTTTAAAGATGAAGAGAGAGAGAGAAAGAGGGAGAGTTTCTGAGGAGAGGAGCATGTCTCTACATTTAAAGGCTGGTCCTAGTCCAGTATGTTCCTCACAAGGCAGTGTGTGTGTGTGTGTGTGTGTGTGTGTGTGTGTGTGTGTGTGTGTGTGTGTTTTCATGAGATAGGGACACAGAAATGCCCACCTGAATATTTGATACTTTCTTGAGTGTTGCTTTATGTTCTGCATGTGTGTTTAGTGAGTGTTTGTGTGTGTGGATCATGGGTGCATAATTTATGAATGAATACATGAAATCCTGTGTGCTATACTGTATTTGTGATGTGTGCTTAGATGTTGCATAAGAGAGACTTGTGCAGCATTTAAAGTGTCCCTCCTCTCACTATTCATAAGATCCTCAGAAATAGAGCGTGTGAGTGTTTCATGTCTTTGTCCACTTTGACATGTGTAGGTAATCGTTTGTGAAGTAGGTTTGTGTTAAATATGAGAGGGGCTGCTTACAGTGATTGCTGCTTTGATGGTTTTGTGTGTATGTTCAGGGGGGAGCAGAGGGGGGTCTTTGTGTGTGTTGTCTGAAATAATTTTCTTCATACTTCAGTTCTCTGAAAACAAAATAGCTGTGATTCTAACTGACGAGAGCGAGAGAGAGAGAGAGCGAGAGCGAGAGACTTGTGTTTGTAATGAGTTTAGTTGTGTATTGATGTTATTTGTTCTAATTTTCCAGCACCAGTTTCTTGAACTGCGTTTTTGAACAGGACTAGTGTGCGTGTTTGTGCATGTGTTTAGCTAGCCTGCTAAACGAACACACACCATAGGCTTGTTTTTATATAACACTAATTATGATGGTTACTGCGGACCCCTCGTGTTATTGTATAACTTGCAGCATCATTTCTGAGATGAGCTAGTCTCTGTCTCGCTGGGAAACGGCACCTGTTACAGAACCATCTCATGTTTTCATTTTGAATCATTCAGATAAAGTGAGTTTACATCAGCGAGGGTCAGAATAACATTCATACAATCAGATTTAAACCGCGTCTGTAATGTTGCAGTTTCTGACAAAGTTACCGGCCATCTGGACTCTTACTTGCGTTTGGTACTTGGCAGGTGTTAATTTTGGATCAACTGCCCTAAAAGAAACTTTTCTGCATTTAAAGAGTAAAAATGTTATGAATTATTTTTACTTTTGAGGACATTTTGTCAGTTTTTTTTTGTCAGGGACATTTTAGCTTTCTTGTTACTGTCTAACTTCACCGTCTTCTTTTTCCTTTAAACAAAAACAGGTTGTGTGTGTGTGTGTGTGTCTGTGAGTGTGTGTGTCTGTGAGTGTGTGTGTCTGTGAGTGTGTGTCTGTGAGTGTGTGTCTATGAGTGTGTGTGTCTGTGAGTGTGTGTGTGTCTGTGTGTGTCTGTGTGTGTGTGTGTGTTTTGGGGTCGCTTCGTTTGAGGGTCAAGCTTCGGGTCACGGCGGTTGCCCCTGGTAACCTCCCCCTGTCTGGTTGCTTAGCAACCTTCCTCCTTTGTTCCAAAATGATTTAATTTATGTTTTATCTCCTTCTTCTTTCACCTCTCTGTCACTCCCTCTATCTGTCTCTATATCTCTCTTTCTCCCCCGGGACTCTGTTTTCTCCTCTCTGTGCTTCTATCCATCACGAGGCTCCTGGCGTCTGTCAGTGATGTGTGAGAGAGAGAGAGAGCGATAGATGGATGGTGAAAGAGAGAGAGCGCTTTGGGTTCTGCTTTTATACTGCAGTGTTTGTTAGTCATGCGAGTGTTTATAGTGGCGTTGTGGTGACTGAGGTCAGTCTGCGTCTGTTTGCTTCATGAAGAGATCTCGCATCTCCTCCTCCTTGTTACTGACCTCTTATTTCTTAAAGTGCTTCATTGGCTGCAATTCACTAAATACCTGCCAAAACATTAAGTGCTCTTATTCTCTGGCTGCGTCTCAAAAGCTAGTCAGCTGCCTGCTTAAACAGCATTTTTGAACGTCATAGTTGAGTTGTAGCATTTGAAGTGAACCTGCGGTAGGGAGCAGATCTGGGTGGCATCGTGGACGTGTTCATCAAGAAGCTGGTGATCTGACTGTTTTCAGGCCATCAGGGGTTTAGTGTGCTGCAGTGTAGTGAGCTTCCTGAATGAATAACAGTTTTTGGGCCTCATGTTTAACCGTGGTGAGGTACAGCACCTGTACCGGGTCAAATTAAACTTAGGGAGCATTTTGTGCCCTTTAGTGCATTTAAGTGTTTAGACAGAGTGTAGCATGTTTCCCTCTAAGCATTTGTACTGAGGTACCTACATAGAGAACATTTCCAGAACAATTTTCAGCCAGGTTTGAAAATGTGAACACGGTTATTATAACCAATAATGTCTGTCTGTCTTTCTCTGGGTCGTTGTGTCCTTTCCTGCCCTCTCTGCCCCGTCTCTCTCTCTGGGGGGTGAGACGATGCGCTAACAGTGTTTGACAGGCCGAGACAGACAGCGGGAGCAGCGTGACCAACAACAACTCTGAAAAAGAGCGGGAACGAAAAAATGAGCTGTTGCCGTGAGATGATGGAGTTCTGAGGAAGGTCATTGCTGCTGTTGTGTGTTTATGGTCTGGAGATATGATGGATTATTGTATGTCCTCCAGCGGTGAGAGTTAATCTCTAGGTTTGTTCTTCCAACAACATTCAGATTTGCAGGGGCAGGTTATGTTTTACAATTACAATTACAATTTAGGTTGTTGGAATGTTTCCATTATGTTTGTAAACATAATTGTAATGTTATTTGTTGGTTTTAAAAATATTGTTAAAATGTAATTCTCTAATGCTTTATAAATGTACCAGCAGTTAAAGAGTGGAACTAGATTAGTATGATATATAGCTAAGGAGCTTTGAAAGTATATTCCTATAAATGTTAAAAATGTTATTTTGATTATTTTTGTTCTTTGCTGGTAACATTAGGGAAATGTTTCCACAACCTTTAACCATTGCTGTGTATTCTCTAAGCGGACCATTTATCCAAACTGAATTACAAATGTGAAGGAGAAACGGGACATGAGAAGGAGAAACAGATGGGGGCAGGATAGAAGGGTGGACACACCCAGGGGGGCAGAAATAGGGCAGAAGGGCATGTGTGTGAGTGTCTGGGGTGTGGCAGTAATAGGGCAACAGCTGGCATTGGGTGGGGGGGTGGAGAGGGTCATGTTGACAAAACGTTCAGATGACCTACTAATGTAGTGTGAACTACAGAACACACGAGCGCACACTTGTACTTGAGTGTGTGGGTAGCTGACGTGACATTTGAAACGGAGGCCTGGTGTTTAGCTGTGTGACACTTTAGACTTCATGTAAAACTATTTAAAACCACATTTATTCTTTTGTGCATTTATGTACGTGCAGTTTTTCTTTTCCTTGTATATTAAGCTGCAGTCCTTAACTTTACATTGGTTAAAAATGAACAAAAACCAGTTACTGAGCAAAAACATCAGTGTTCATAAGCATCTCCTCGTCTTGCCCTGTTTTACAGTTTTAGGTTTAAAATGACGACTAACAGTATAGAACTACCTGCTATAAACAATGTTTTGTGTTTGGTACAGATACAGTTTACAGATCAGAGGTAACCTGTTAAATAAAGAAATGGACTAAAAGCCATCTTAAAAAAACTCAGTAATGAAAATGATAATATACAGTGATTGGTCTTTATTGCAAAATAAACCCGACAGTTTGCAAAGCTGGTACATTTTGTGACAAAAACAGCAAATAAATGAATAACCAGAATAATTGATTTAGGATAAAAGCGCTGGATGATGTGAGGAGAATCGGGCCTGTTGTTGTTACCAGAATGTAATTAGCACATTGTTGAAGATATACGGTCAAATATACAGTTCAGCAGTCATTACCCAAACATATCTGACCTCAGTACACAGAGATTGACCAATTAGAATCAAGTATTCTTGAGTCATGCAGTAAATCCCACTAAATCAATATTTTATCTGACACTCACTGACGGGCCACAGTTAAGATTCACAGTTACGCAAATGTTCTCAGCAGTTAGAGGATCAAACCAAATCTTATAATTTGCCACCGATCGAAAAGTCAACAAGGACTTGAGCTGCTGAACACACAGCTGGACATCAGAGGAACCAACATCAGCAGTGATCAGGCAGAGAAACAGATAGATAAATATGTGAGGGAGCCACAGAGACTGCAGAGGTGAGACATTACTGGAGGGAAAATATGGAGAGACGGAGAGACAGATGGAAGGAGCGAGAGGAGGAGAGAGACGTGAAGCACATATGGACGGAGATGAGAAGAGAGGGAGAGATGAAGGGCTTATTTTTCAGGAACTGTTTTTGGATAGTATTTATTATGCTTCAGCCAGTGTTATCACCTGCATACAAACACTCATCTCTCTCTCTCTGTCCGTTCGCTCCATTCATCTGTTTATCTGTAATCTTTCGCTTTTGTCTCTTTCAGCAGCCACCCTCTCTGACTTTATTTTTCCATCCATTCCTCCCCCCCCCCCTCTCTCTGTGGTGTCTGTGTGAGGAGGGGTGTAAACCACGTTGCTTTAAATATAGGCTGTGAGCTTTCTACACCCTCACACTTCTCTGCGTGTCGGATTGTGAGCGTCTGAGCGAGAGACACCAGGAGAAAAGGAGAGAGAGAGATGGGGTAAAGAGTGACACTGTCTGGCTGTGTTTAAATCAGCGCTGATAGTGTCTATCTGAGGCAGTGGGTTTTAACTAGAGGGTCATGCCCCAGAAATGGGTCACAGGTCTGTTCTGATCAAGGTTTGGCTGGTTAGCATAGCCTGTTAACCCCTGCTGTTAGCTGTAACTACACCATCTGGACACAAACAGTGTCTTTCTCAGTTGACAGCCATTCAGGTTTTATGTGAGTAAATATATTCACAAATAGATGGAGCAGATATGGTGAATATTTCAGTATGGTTTCACAAATGCCTGTTTTTTTTTAGGAACTCTTAAAAGCATGAAGTCATCTCTGTCTGCCTGGAAATGTCTGTGCACACTTTTGCAAATGCGTTAGTCAGTCGACATGACATAATATTCTGAGATTTGTGGACTAAAATAAATGCATCATTCATTATGTAATTGGAATTTTATGATAGCAAGTAAATCTTTTGTTGCTGACATCAAATGTTCTGCATCGGCTGACGGTTTGTTATAAAGTTAGTTGTACTTAATGTTAACGTATGGAAGACTTGCATAGTTAAGGAAAATATCACCTGAATATGATGTTTACCTGCTGTAAAGTGTTTGATGTTTATTAATGGCTTCAGTGGGTCTGACACAAACATGTGAGACATTTTTGTTGTGATGGTGCCGCTGTGTGTGAGTTTGGCCTTTGATGCTTGTTGTAAAATCTGTATCTTACAGCAAAGCCAGCGTGAGAACTGCTGTAATCTGTTGTGTTCATCTATAAAAAACTTGTGCGCTTAAGTTGTCTGTTTCCTGTGAGAGCTGCCAGAGACGTCCACAGTTCCACAATTACAGATAAACATTCACTTTCAAGCATAAAATACATCAATGAGTCAAAGTTTAAACGTTACATGACAGTAATGCTTAAAATCTTCCGACGCAGGTGTTTAAACACTCAGAGCGATCTTCTCCACTGATGGTCACACACCTGCAGAACAAGCGCTAGCTTCACGTACATCATTTGTCCTCCGCAGTTTTGTTGCCAGGAGACATTTCTGTTGACAGTCAAACAGCTGCAAGGCTAACGGTGATGTTGCCATTTAGTTTCCTCATACGTCATTTATTGTAACCCAGTATCATGTTTTGCTCAGAAACACATTACAGATGTCAAATGGGTTGGAAATGTCGTTTCATGTTGACGGGTCAGATGAAATTGATGAGATGAAATGCGTGTTGTTCTCACACACAACCTTATGTGCTTTGTCCTCATGGCTCTGATTTCATTCCACTGTTCAGAGCCGGCGAGTGTCCTGACATATCCGGTCCGATGGATCAGATGCCATTTTGAGAGTCTCACTAAGTGCCCCCTGCAGCAGTAGTTCAATGCATAGAGAACGCGTGTGTGTGACCCTCTAATCGCTTATTAACTGCTAACACCGCTCTAATTGCTTGCCAATAAGTGTGTGTTAAAGCTACAGGCTAATTTTAGCGTATTATCCATTGACATAAGTTCATTTATTAGGAGGAGTAGCTCTGATTGTGTCGCAGAGGTTTTACACACTCGAGCGCAAACAGATGTTCTGTGATGCAGATGCTGAGCTTCAGCTTTTTCATCCCTTCTGCCTCAGAGCTATTTTTAAAAGCAACTTTTTAAAGCCTTTTTCCCAGCTAACAGGAAACATTCTCAGAACATGTTCTCTGAAAGTTTTTTTTTAAGTTATCAGAAATGTTGTTTTAATATATAACATTATATATTAAAACCTTCTTAGATGGTTAATATTGTTTACGTTTTTTGTGGAGCATTTAAAAAACGCTACAGAATTAAAATTTGAATAACATTGTTAAAACCAGACAAAATGTTAATATAACATTTGAAAACTGGACATTTTGAATGTTTCTAGAACATTCAAAATTACATTTAAAAATGTTGGTTACTCTACAGGAAGAGCCTAAAATTGTTAGCTGGGTGTGCTAATCGTCTGGTTTTTGCCCAGCCCTCCTGCGATTGGCCCACATCTCTGCCTGCAGAAACAGCATTTGGCCCACAGTCCAGTAGGTTAATCCCATCACTAGCAAAGCATCAGGGTAGAATTAGGCCAGTGTTTAACCTAAATCAAGCCAGCGATTGGATCAACAAAGCAAGCATGAGATAATGATTAGGCCAGAGTTACATCAGCAGAAACCAGTGACAGGCCAAGATCATCCCAGCACTCAGCCAATATTAGCCCAGCAGTTACAAATGTTTCCCAGCATATGATGTTGACTAGCTAACAATTATAGCTTGTAAGATGTTCCTATGAACTGACCAAACACTAAACACGTGTTTGTCTAGAACACTCAGTGTTCCTTTTTATATTTTTATTACAGTGTTTCATGGTTATAAGAATTTTACTCAAAAAATTTACATTTTTCAAGTTTAACTTTTCCACAACAACTTCAGAATAAAGTTTTTGATGTATGGTATTACTTGAAATGTATAATGTTAAAAACCGTTCTACTAATGTTACTGCAAAACTTTTTGATAATACTGAGAACGTTTAGGGATCGTTTGCCGTTGTTCTGATGTTCTAACGTTCCCTGTTAGCTGGGGTTCTGCCAGTGTTTGTTCTGTGTTTCATTTGTTGGAGTACAGAGTTTGGCCCAGCATCAAACCAGCTTTCTTTGCCCAGTATCCAGTAAACATAAGCTGTCCAAGCGGCCATTTGCCCAGCATTCTGACAGCCTAGCCCAGCGTTTATCCAGCACTGGTCAGCATTATAAAGGTCATCGATTAGAGCCTAAGTGGTAATTATTGGGTAAAGTGGAGCATGAGCAGCCCTGGGCAGAATTATCATACTGCTGCAGTCAAATTGACATTACATCTGGCCTTTACACACATACACACGCATTCACACTCTCTCCCACACACACACACACACACACACACAAACACATACACATACACACACTCACTCACACACACATAATGAGTTAACTTGTCATCTGTCAGATGCCTGAAGGGCATTACATGTGTTTCTCTCAACTGCAAACCCCAAACCTCAAACAACAAACCTTCATGCCGATAAACAAACACTCAAAATACATTGTTTCCACCATTTTACCATTTTTTAATTTAGGTCCCTCCCTTTGGAAACAGCATCTTTTGATAGCGTGTCTCGTGTGAGGGTGGGTCTGTATTGACTGTCCAATAGTCAGACGGATTCTGTCCTTTCAGCTTCCAGCGATCCAATCAGGATCCAGTCGGGTTCTGAACCATAAAATAAAGTCCAGATCTGTTTTCTTATGATTTGTAGAAGTTTTGTTGAGGTGAGGGAGAGAAGATGATCACATGTTTCATGAAGTTTCAGATGCATCTCCTGTGACGTTTGTAATCAAATCCCTCAGAACAGAAATGAACACCAGGTTGCGGTCATGTTATATTTTTATTATACCTTTCACTTCCTGTTCCTCACTCGGCTCCTCTGGTGACCCAGACTTAGCCCACATTACTCTGCCATCTTCATTCTCCACTAGAAATTACACAGCAGTAGAGCCGTACACAGACAGATCATGATGATGAGAACAAGACATCTAATTTACACCTGAGCTCGCTCTCTCTATCATTCTCTCTCTCCCTCTCTCTCTCTCTATCATTCTCTCTCTCTCTCCCTCTCTCTCTCTCTCTCTCTCTATCATTCTCTCTCTCTCTCCCTCTCGCTCGCTCGCTCCCTCTCTCTCTTTCCCTCTCTGTCTCTCCCTCTCTCTCTCTTCCTCTCCCTCTCTCTCTCCCTCTTTCTCTCCCTCCCTCTTCCTCTCTCTCTCTCTCTGACAACATCTCATCCATTTTCCTCCTGTTGTCCAGATGATGACCCCTTTCAGCCCGTGACCCAGGATGAGACAGTGTCGGTGGGCGGGACCGTGATGCTGACCTGCAGTGTGAAGGAGAACGATAACTCCTCCCTCCAGTGGTCAAACACCGCCCAGCAGACGCTGTACTTCGGGGAGAAGAGAGGTGATTTAAAGGAGCGGTACACTCACAAATAACACTTCTGTTTTATGTATTGTTGCGGCCCGGGTGGCCGAGTTAATATTTGCGACTCTGTTGGCAGTTAATTTCAATAATAACACTTAACGTTACGTGACAGAGCGTTTCTTTACAGTGCAGAGAATTCATTTCCATTGACTCCTTCCAAATTGCTCTCACTCCATCTCTCAAAACAAAAAGAAACGTCTGTGACACCCTTCTAAAACATTAATATCACCCTCAAAACAAACAGGTGCTCTGTGATGGTGAAAGCGAGGTGAGGAGACAGAGAGAGAGGAGAGAGTGACCTGATTATACAGGAAAACAGAGAAACCACAGTATGAGGGCAGAGACAGCAGAACAAGATTGAAACAGACTATTGAATGAAAAAAGCGCATTAAAAGCCCAGTCACAGTCGAACATAGAGAAAGAGAGAGAGAGAGGTGCTCACCACATGCACAGATAAAGAACAGATGAGTGTGGGGGAATGAAGGATGGGTGAATGAGAAAAGAGAGAGAAGAAAGAATGACAAAGGAGGAGAGTCTGCATGAAAGAACAGAACGGAGGAAGAGCGGCTGATGAAGACAAATTAAGTGCCCTTCATCTGCAAATAAACCATGAAGACAAAGCGCACACATACACACACACACACACA
>JBAJNP010004694.1:0-32318 GCA_036877545.1 Yasuhikotakia modesta | reverse complement strand
CACATATGTATAGCAATTGCATTAGGAATTGCATTAGGAATAAAGGTGCATGTTGTTTAATGGCCTCAAGTTAAGAGAATGAATAGACTATTTATAACGTGCATTTATACATTCTTCAAAATACTGCAGGAAGTTTTGCTTAGTTTTGCATATTAGCATATGTAAAAATACTTTAAAGAACATATAGAGCAAAGCCTGATATAACCGTGAAGGTATAAATGTAAACTCAACAATATTATACTAATTCCTCCACAAGGTGGGGATTGGGAGTCTGAGACCATTGGTCTGATTCATTCGCGTATTCAGGGAAGAGGAATGTAATTCAAGTTATATCTTGTGCAGTTCTAATAACAGCTTGTCCTCAGGGAGACACCTGAAGATTCACGGCCCCAATGACATCATCACTCACCTGACATCACTCACCTGACATCACTCCTCACCTGAGACGCTGTTTCTTTGGAATTGGATTAAAACTACAATGTTCTGTATTTCTGACCTTCATATTCAGTAAAGACCAAAACGTCTTTGCTATTAAATTGAACAAAATGTCTCTAAATGTGTCTCTGCATCGATTTTGATATTGGCCGTAAACTTTATAAACTAACGCAGTGAAACTTGACCATGAATTAAAACTTGACCATAAACAGTTGCGGCAGATAAAAAGGAACAATAATCGTTTCATCTCCTTCCTGTTTGCACAGATAGTCAATGAGTAACTTTCCGTGAGCTCAACGGGGCATAACTGCGTTAGTGCAGCGAGCGCGTGTTACGCAGCCCAGACACTCGCTCACAAATCGGCGCATTCATCAGATCCGCAGGCTGATGTTTCAACACGTTTGTGTGGCACTTACACGTTCAAACCTGCCTCTGTTTCTTAAAACGCAACCTGTGAAACAAGCCCTACCGGTTTCAAAGAAAAGTAACAGAGGCTCCAAGTCCGGACGTTTTGTGCCACACGTTTGCTAACAGTGAGACATTGTTTCACGTTTGTTGATTTTCCTGTTATGGACGTTGTTTGACTTGTACATAATATACTACAGACAGCCGGTCCCTGCGGATGCATGTACATATTTGGAAGTTGGAGCCATTTCCTGTTTATACATGGAACATTATTTTCTCTTACATAATGGTATTTATATATTAGATACGACCGTCTTGGGATCCCGTTCAAATTACGGCCACAATGCCAAAGCATTGTGACAGAGGCTAAAAATAAACATGGAAAAACATGGAAGAGAAATGCATGCAAACACTGAGAAGAAATATTCATGCTTGCTTTAGCATCCGTTTCTATTAACAGTGGGGCATCCCATCCATATACATTTGTAAACATACTAATACAGTGACAAGACGACAGATGTTTTAAATACATGTGATGCACTTTAATTTTCCATCAAATATAAAACTGTGCAAATATAAAACTGTGCAAACACTACCGATAAATGACAAACATGTTTTCTGTGTACAAAAAGGCAGCTTCATGAACTACATGAGTCAAGGAGGAGGTGTCAAAAAAATGAATAATTTGCTACTAAAGATACAGTTTATACACAGATGCAGGGATACTGACAACTACACTTACAAATGCCTTTCATTACCCAGAATTCAACAGGGCAATAAACACCAGGTTAAAGTGAAGAGCAACGATGGCCGTGCTCACAAACAGAGGTTTCAACAGAGTGGATTTATACAGCAATGAAAAGAAGTGGTTTTAGGAATGAGCCAATGGCCCGAACGTGAGGGGAGATGGGATATGATCCGCCCCTCAAAAAGTCACCCACACCTGCGATCCTCCTCGGGGCAAGTTCCCATGGTATGAGCCAAATAACTCCATAAACGCTCACCTCCACTGACTTAACCATTAAAACAACATAACTGACCTCACAGTGCTGCTATTTGCCCTTGAACTACAGCCAGGATTTTAACTGCAATACACAGAATTAGAAACAAAGTTGGACTGATCAAAGCAGGTTTTTTCTTTACTTTACAATATGTGTCTAACAGAGATTTCCATTGCATAGTTCTAAAACATGGAATGTAATATACATTTTTAGAGACAATAGGTCTAAAATTAAGGTCGATTTATATTACTTGAAAGAACTTTTTCATTTTGTTCTACAGCAAAGATTTTACATGATCATACCGCCAATATCTGGCAACCTTTAAAAGTTACTGGGACCGAAGCATTTATAAGTGACAAAACGCCAATAACCATAAACGTTTACTTATGTTTTACTTATTTACCTCTGAAACTCAGAAATCCAGTATGAAGTCTGCAGATTGGTCTACAAATACACACAATGGCTCAACCGTGCCAAGTCTAAAGATTTGATCTCGTTTTGGGGGGTTTGTATGTTTTGCCTGAGGCTACATTAATCATCAATGTACTTTTGTACATGTAACAAAAACAGGAAAATGGACCAACAATGGCATGAAAACAAGCGGGACTGGTGAAGAAGGAAGTACAGGACCAAAAATTCAGGCTCTATCTACAGTACAAATTCATACATAAACGCATTTCCAGTCACAAAATAACTCTAGTATTAAGGAGGAAAGCCAACAAGAGCCCAAATCCCTGAAGAACACAATACTTGTCAATATTTGATATTGATTGGCCACAACCAAATAATTACAATATGTACAGTTTGTAAATCCCATTGGATAAGATGAGGCCCTCTTTTCCAGAACGTATCAGTCTAAAGAAGGAATTACAAGAGTCATGGAGGGGAAAAGATGTCTATGAGAACAGAGACAATTTAAGTTCTTGAAGTCTGAGGCCACAGGACCCAGAAGTTGCCCTCAACAAGTGGCCGTTTCACACAGCGAGTCTGTAGGGACTTGTGTGGTATCGCTGGTTCTGCGATTGGTGAGTTTCAGAATCACCACTTTCCTGGGACTGAGGGGAACCGGACTCTCTGGCTCGGATTCTGACGTGGGTTCTAGCGTACGGTCCAGGGCGGGTCTAGGTGAGAGTGGGGCGGCGTCTGCGCCATGTTCCAGCAGGACGCAAATAATGTCTTTGTGACCACAGCGTACGGCCAGGTGTAGAGGCGTGAGTCCGTTCTCATCCGGGACGTTGGCGGCCTCAGGGCAACTCCGCAGAAGCTCTTTGAGGACTTCGCTGTGGCCGCTTTCTGCAGCCAAGTGACACGGCGTGCGAAGGGACAGGTTGCGGCTCTTGGGGTCAACCGCCTCCCCCAGAAGCATTTTAACAGTGGCCAGGTGGCCTTTATGGGCGGCCAGGTGCAAGGCGGTGCAGCCATTTTTGGTTCGGCTGTGAATATCAGCACCGTGTTTTACAAGCAACCTTGAAGTGCTGGTGTGGCCGGTTTCTGCAGCTACGTGAAGTGGACTGTGAAGACCATCGGACGTCAGGTGCAAGTTGGCACCGAGCTCCACCAGGATCCGTGCCACTCGGTATTGACCCCTCTGAGACGCCAGATGGAGCGGCGTGCGGCCATCCGACGTCTGTCCATCCACATCAGCACCTGCTTGCTTTACAAGGAGCTTCACAATTCCCAGGTGCCCCTGCCAGGCAGCAAGATGCAACGCTGTCCAATCGTCTTTACCTTTGATGTGGACGTCCGCTCCACGGCTTAGCAAGACTCTAACTACATTCTCCTGTCCGTGGTGACAAGCGATATGCGTTGGCGTGCGACTCTGAGCATCTACTTCATTAATGAAGGCGCAGCGGTCTAGCAGTAAACGTGTCAAGACCTCGTCCCCGTTCTGGGCTGCAAAATGCAGAGGCGTGTACTGGTCTTCATCCTTGGCGTTGACGTTTGTCGTTTTGCGACTCAGGAGAATCTCAGCCACTCCCTTCAGTCGCTTTTCAGCAGCCAGGTGGAGGGGTGTGGCTCCGCTCACGTTTGGCCAATTAGGATTGCAGTTGCTAAGCAGAAGAAACTTAACCGCCTCCTCATTGGCCAGAGCCACGGCGAAGTGTAGAAGGTTGCCGCCACCCTCCAAGAGCAGGTCAACATCTTGCGGCTGGAGGATCTTCATTAGCTTAGCGATGTCCTCGGTGCGAATAGCTTCACAGAGTTTCTTCTTCTGTATCTCACTGGAGTCTAAAAAAACACAAAAACACAGTGAACAATGCGAAAAATGCTTGAAAAAGAGGAACATTTACGACACTCACATTCCTCAATTATTATCTAGATCTGATCAACAGGTTTTAGCGTTTACAGATTATGAGATGAATAAAGATACTTTTTAAATAATCTTTGGAACGGTGCAAAAAAAACGAAACTAAATAAAACCAACTAACAAAGTCCTTTTGGTAATATAGTATGTTATAGAAATATTATGTTCTGTGTGGCTTTTCTCTCACCATTTACTGAATTTTCTTTCTCAAAGGACAAAGTAATGGAGCCTTGAGACGAGAATGCAGAGTCCACAGAGGAGATTCCTGACAGTCTCTTGCTGGTATTGTCTTTGCTCTCCAGGGAATCTTCTTGGACGTTGTTTAAGCTGCGGGACAGACCCGGGTCCATCTGACTCAACAGCTCAGTGAGGCTGTAGTCTTTCTCAGGTAACATCGCTGACTTGGGCCTCACTGGCTTTTGGTTGTTAGTCTGCATGTGAAAAAAAGTCGTATGGATTGTTAGTAAGAGATTTAACCCATCAGCTTGCCTTACAGCAAATTTAATCCCCCAATTACATTAATCGCTACTAATTCCCTCAAAGTGTTGACTGGAGAAAACCATCTGGATCAGAAGTGAAAAAAACGTTTATTTAGCAGGCGCTAATCTCTGAGGAGACTTAGAGAGCATTAGCATTCAAGGTATACAGTTTATCAGCACGTGTGTTTCCTGGGAATCAACCCACAACCTTTTCTAACACAAACAGTTAAATCAAACAGCATTTTGCTAACTCAAGAACTGCGTATTCCTCCTAACACAATCTACTTCACACGCTTACACAGAAAATAACTTAATAATAAATAAACTTAAATAAAGTTATTTAAGCCTGAAGTTTAACAATGCAGCTCGGTGGCATTTTTTGATGCTCCGGAAATTCTGTCATCTTGGGGAATATTTGGGTTATGTGCTTTGCTATGTGCCAGCAAATACCTAAACGTTTCCAAACTACATTACGGAGGCCTGTGATGAACAAATTTAGTAACAGGAGCCTCTATATGATAAATGAGACACATGAACTGTTATGGACTGAGGAGGGTGAGTCTGAGATGCTGTGTGAACAGAAGACAGTTGATGTACTGTTACCTGTTCACTAGAGGTTTGGACAGGGCCGGGGGAACAGTCGGATTCTGAGGACACTGAAGCCCTCGACTCCTCATGGGGTTTGGTGCATAACTCTTCAGCCTCTGATGTGATCTCTGTAAGACAGTTACCATAGTGACACCTCTGTTACCATAGTGACACCTCTGTTACATTATACACACAAACGCGCGCACACACACTCACATAAACACACATGCCTGCGTGCGCGCACACACACACACACACACACACAGTGCTTTCGTTTTCAATAAAACAAAACATACTTTAATATTGATTTACACAGTTAACAAGTTACAGGTTTCACAACTAGTTAATCTTTTGTAACATCCTTTTATAAAAACACTTCCTTAATTACAATTCAAGCACATCAGGTTTTATAAAGCGATACAGAGTTCAGATACAGCATGTGAACATGTGACTCCATTAAACCAGTCATGTGACACATTCTGTTACGGTGCACTGTAGCTCTGAGTCGCTCACCTTCAAAACTGGGCCTGGCCTCTGGAGACTTGGCCCAGCACTTCTGCATGAGGGACAGGAACCCTGAGCAGGCTTGCGGACGACTGCGGGGAATAATCGTGAGATCCGGCCGAAGTCCTTTCACAACCTTCACCATTATGTGCAGGATGTTGTTTTCACCTGTCAAACAGATTAAGTATGTGTTACACACAGCATTCATTTAAAAACAAAACATGGCATGATTTAATATGTGTATAATGTAATTATTTTTAAAAATATAATCAAATTTAAGAAACAAATTTAATGTACTAAGTAATAAATCATCATTGATGAATTAAAATAAATGAATTTTTCATTAAACAATAAATGCAAAAGTAACTAATTTTGCACACACAAAGTATAATGTATTATTTTATGCTTTAAGTGCAAAATGACCCAGGCAGGTTCTTGGCATGATGTGTGATTAATCCGGAAAAATAAATACTGCAATGATATAATTCCCAATGGAGCAGAAAAATATCAACAAAGCATTTTATCATCACATACTAGTCAAAAATCAATCAACGACAGCTAGTTTAATATCCTGTTTTTCCAACTTCATTGTACAATAATTACTTTCATTGGTTGGCAGTCAATTGACTCTGATCACTAGTGCCAAAAATTACAGCTCCCTGCCTCTACAAGAAACCTGTTTGTTCTTCCACATAACTGGTGGTTACTAAAAAAAAAAGTATTTTTTTCGGCTCTTGTTGATTTACCTGGAAATCTAAGACAGGTACACAGATCAGGTAAACATCTCCCACAGACACGCCCCCTTTGAGTGCCGTTAGGTTTTTTAAGACCGTAATCTACTTAATTACTGAAATATTATATAACTGAATGCCAAATGTTTGTTTTTGGAACCTGACTGAGCCCTTAATAAAGACGTTGCACTAACATTATACACCTAACATTCTTAAAACCAGCTAACAATTTTTGCTATGCTGGTTAAAGGTGGTATAGAAATATATGTATATGTTTATCTTCTGTGGAAAGTGCAAGATTATAAAATGTTCATCCAATCATTTCCTTTGGCCCAAATGCAACGATAGGACGTCCTGCTTGCCTGTTAAACTATGCATGCGTTCACATGTCAAAGAAGGTGTGGCTTTTGGAAATTGCCTACAGAACCTTTAAGAGACAGAATCTACTTTCTTTCTTACCTTGATACGGCTTCTTCTGTGTGAGAATTCCCCAGATAACAATCGAAAAACTGAGGAATTATAAACACATGTTAGACCACACTGCCCTCATGACAACTTTTTTAAAAGCATGTTGATCTTAAACACAATTCTCAGTAATTTTGTGTTGACAGGAATTCTGCAACAAAACAACTCTCATATGTTACATCAAAGATGGCCGACCTGTACACATCATGTTTGGTGTCAGAGATTCGATCTTTTTCGATGATTCTCTCCGGAGGGAGATACGCTATGGTGCCGCAGAAACCATCGCGGCTAATATCGTCATTCCTGGAAAAGCCGTTCCACCTAGCCAGGCCGAAGTCAGAAATCTAAGATGGGGAACACAAAGACAAGGAAACAGATTAGTTCTTGAGGACTTAAGAATACTTTTAATGTCACCTGTTTTGTGTTTTTAATGGGTTTAAGTTTTCAAGGGCGTTACTTAGTGAAAAGCAGAAAGATTTTTCCAGAAAGGCATGGTAAAGGCTGCCATGCCCTCCAGGTTCCTGAATAGGCAGGGAAGCCCTGTTTCTTCTGTAAAGGCATGAACGCTTGTGTAGGTGGGTGGGTGTGTTCAAGCCCTTCATTAACACTGTGCCTAGCTTTGACTTGTTCAGACTGGTTCAGGATGCGTGTTTACATCCAGCCCTTTCAATCCAATGCGATGATTCCCACCCATCCCTCGTGACACCTGCTTACTCATCCATGGGAAGGCTGGATGTAAAACAGGATAATGCATGGGAAAGCTTTTCGACCCTCAGGGAATTTTCTGGAAAAGTATGTGGGGTACAATGGAAAGAAAATAGCAGGTGCGCCTTTCCCCCCCTGGCTTGTGAAATCCTTACACAAGTATTTCACAAGTTTTCTGCACGAATGATGTGACACGACTGAGATTAAAGGCTGTCAATGTCAGATTAAGGTAAAATTCATCACACTGACAGGGTGTTTTGACAAATACACAAAACCTAGTCTGGATATTCATATCAGAAAGTAACTGTTTATCTTTTCAGTCCTTGCTCAATTTCTGTTATAGGCACACCAAAACCTTTATGAATACCCTTCTTAATATTTTGATAATGTAAAGTATTGCACTGCTAACATCAAAACAACAATTTGACAACTAAGACACGTTTACTGATAAAACATCTTGCATGCCCTGTAGGTTGATTTGCATTAAAACATCTGCCAAGTGTACAAAAAATAATAACAGCTAATGATTCATTTCCACTATGAACCTTCATGAGGTGATTCAACTGGGATTCTTAGAAGGTGCAAAAAGGGGTCAAAACCCGGTCCAGACCAGAATCAGCTGGTTCTGCCTCACCTTGACGTGGTAGTGGGCATCCAGCAGGATGTTGGCGGGTTTCAGGTCCAGGTGGAGAAGCGGTGGGTTCATGCAATGCAGGAAGTTCATCCCCACTGCCGTCTCATGGATGATCCGGAAACGCAGCTCCCAGGGCAGAGGCTCGGAGGCCAGCAGTGTTTCCAAGGAGCCCGTCTCCATGTACTCCATCACCAGTCCCTGTGGGTCGCTGCAGATGCCGTAGACAGGAAGTATGTAGCGGAATTTGGCCGCCTCCATCTTTTTTGCCTCCTCCAACAGTTCAGCACGTTCCCTAAACGACAACAAATGAATTAATCAGTCAGTCACACCTGTAATAGGGTGGATGTATTGAATGCCCTGTTTGGGAGCGTTTTGTGTGTGTGTAGGTTTGTCTATGCTTGTGTGTAGGCCACATTTTTAAAAATAACTGCCCTTACTAATGTAGAGGACCGTCAATTATTATCAACATTATACATTTTTTACAATTGAACAAAAACATTTATTAAGCAAGTACAAAAAGTACATATCTGCAGCAGTCAACCATTTTTATAAGGAATAAAACAAACATTCATTAAGACAAAATTCTTGTAGCTCACTTTGTACAGCACAGATTTAGGAGCGCAAATTTTGTTCGATTTCTGAATAACACACACTGCTAAATGTATGATAGATGATAGATGTATATCCTGAATGCAGTGTAAGTCGCTCTGGATAAAAGCGAAGGCCAGATGCATAAATTTAACAAAAAATGTTAATAACAACACACCCTAATAATTAAAAAGATCACAAATCACAGCAAGACACTTATATAAAAACAATACAGGTAGGTGATAAAACTCGCCAGACCTGAACTCAACTGGGCTGACTCATCTGTATTGTCCGCAGGACTCTTATGTAAAAATCACACAATGTTTTTTGCCTGCAGGTCAAATGCCCTCATTGAAATTTAAGCCAGCGCATCTGAAACATTTAAAACAGCTTTCTAACTTACATAAATAGATTTACGATTGTGCCACAAACTGATAGCCGCATTCACCTGCGTCAATACTGCAATTACATGTCAGTCTTTATGAATGATTGACATGAGCTGTTACCTAGTTCTCTGTTCTTATACCAATGAACTTCATTTGTAATAAATCAGATGTCAAACATGTAGGCCACATATTTCAACTATTTAAATGGACAATTGAAACAATCATGTGACTATGGGACGCAAAATGGGGACCAGGGACAGCTGTGGCCACCAATTACTTTAATTGTATGAGAAAACAGCTTGAAGGTGCCACAAGAACCAAAGTCACATCGGTTTGGATCTGAATGAAGGTGGATAAAAACAGTCTTTGAGTGACAATCACTCAGTTATTCTTTCCAACAACTGGGATGTGTAAAAACAACATTTGAATAAATAAACATTTAAATTATCCAAGCATGCTTTTGCAACTGTTGCAAATGAATATTTTCTACTTAGTACTACGGTCAGTGTTTGTTTTAAAACCAGCTTAAAGAAGGCTTAGCCACAGCAACACACTTTGTAAAGTCAGTTAGCAAACAATGGTGCAACATCCTCAACGACTGACAAATCGGAGATAAGCAGAGGTGACTACTAATGTTCTGTTACCCTTACACCCTTCTGAGCTAAACAAAAGCCCTTCTTTCTTAAAAAAAAAAATACAAGCCAGCTTAACCAGTTAGGCAACTTTACAAGAGCTGAGCCATGATAATGCACAGATCAAACAAAGCAACCTTTTAAACTTCTCCTCTGTTTAGATGGAGACACAAATTAGAATTCTTGTAGCCTGCGATTGCTGGTGCTGACAAGCCATAGAAGAAGGATTCTATAAGAACTTCTCATTCTTCAGCGATGTGTGGGACATCTTACACAATTCAAAGGCTTGTTTTACGTGCAGCGTTACTGCAGTAGGTCACACCTGATCGCACCTGAATCGTATCTGATCACAACATCGCTCAGCAATAATGGCCCGCTTGCATGTCTCATTGCCCTCACTGACACTATGTTTCCCAATCAAAGGACTTATTCACACTGCTGTCTCCAAACAAATCCTAAGTGCACCTCAACAGCGTTCCTGTTCTGATAACCTGATTAGAATCAGCGCCTATTTTGCATAGCGTAAAAATACAAGCCACAAATGTCTGCTTTAAAAATGCATAACACAGCTAGTCTGAGGTCTGCATAAAATAACCAAATACATTTACCGTGTAAACATGCACAGGCTTGTGTTCTGTCTAAGCAAAATATACTTTCTCTGCCTTGCAAATTATCATTCAAATTCCACATACACAAAATACTCTCCAACATTGTGAACTATATTCCACATTAAAGGGTTTTTAAAACATTTTTAGCCAAAGGAGGTTATTTCACTCTTACAGTATGAGATAATAAGTTTATCCACGATCATACAAAATAATAATTCACTCGCAAGAAAATATAGTGAAATAACAGAAGTTCAACAAGAAGCCTTTATGAAAATTCAGCTAAAATGCTCCAATTCTAACATATCAGTGTCAAACTGGATTGACTCTGGATGTGTGTGTGAACGCAACAACTGTATGCATTCCAAACTTCTAGGTAAGATCCATGTATGCAAGGTTACCAGGAAACAAAGCTTCCACATACAACCACTCCTTGTCCATGTTACAACATAGTTGAAGGACTGCAGGTTTATTCAATGTGGATTTTAATCAGAGGCTAAATATTCAGTCTTTCCCTGTATGTATGTGATGGGGGCCTAAGGCCATAGTCTGAGTCAGACAATTCCAAGTGCACAAGACATTAAGGGCTGCGGCATTATGCATGCAAACACAGCAATGAAAACATGAACAGAATTAAAAACATTAATATTAATAGTTTAGAGGTTATTAAAATTAATACTCTGAAATTGCCCAAAATCATAGCTAAAAAAAGTTCCTTAACTCTATAATGTTTTGACATTAAACAAATAAATAAAACAACAAATATAAAGTTACAGGCTTCATATCATAAAAGCAAACTTATCAAGCCCTTATCTAGATGATTGTGCTTATAAAACACACACCCACAAACTGTATACGTACATTTCTTAAAATCCTGTGGGCTGTAAAAAATAAAAACACAAAACAAAAATCAATTCACACTCACTTGTCATCAGAGTGGAGGCTGGGAGGGCATTTGATAGCCAGCCATGTTTTCCACTGCATGTGTCGCACTTTGTACACCTGCCCGAAGCCGCCGGAGCCGATCTTTTCCCAACTCCCAAACTCGGAAGCGTCAAACGTTTTCAGCAGCCCCATATTCCCTGGGGAGTTCTCTGGGACATCCATTTTAAAAGCTGTCTAAATAAATCCTGTGCTATTCAAATCCTCTTCCAAACACGACTTTCTCATATAAAAAGTTTCTCTGCCAAAGACCAGAGTTGTGAACAGTTCCTTGTTTTTTTCCTGTCTGTACAGACCGAGTCTATCTGGCCCTACCCTCTGTTCAGGTGAAGGGGGAGGAGCCTAATGACATCATTTCCTGGGCCATGAACACAAGTTCATGGTGAGTTAGTTACAAGACTGTTCAGGAAACCATTGCCCAATCCAGTCCTCTGACACATACACCAGGTTATATCCCTGTGCCGGTGGTGACACCATTAATGGCACAATGTTTACTAAAGTATCTTTTCAGATCGTGTATTCGGTGACTCTAACATTACATCTAATACAAATACTAGAACTCACAAACTTTTCAACTTTCAGATTTTATATTTTACACGGTCTTCCAAACTGAAGGAATCCCAGTTATCTAACATCACCTTTAGATCCCAAGATTCCAGGAATGTTAAGATTGTATCTAAAGCCCTGTAGGAAAGTATGGGAATGCTCTCCACGGTTCCTTAACAACGTCCTGGTAACGTGATACAGCTAAAATTAACCTGGTGTGGAATGCAAAATATCAGGTTGAAACATAGTAAACTAATTCATAGGCGAGTTTACATTACAACTCAGTTTAACTAAACTCTTCAGTAACACTTCAACAGCCTAAATTTAACACCACCTTTTAACCACAGATGATGTTCCCATGCCATCCCATGCCAAAAAGTCACTTTAATATGTTTTTAAGAGCAGACATGGAGTATAAATAAAGAATAAGAGAAAACTTGAACAGAGAGGGTTTATATTATGATATAAAGGTGTAGATGCTGTTTGTCAGTCTGTGGGAATGTTTGCTTATTTAAATTACCAAATAAATGACATCAACTGAAACTTGAATGAAACCAAAGACATTTAAACACATATTCGCACACGAGGAAAAGACTTTCAATGGTCTTTGCTTCAAAAATGTCTGATGGTGTCTGTTAGTCACTAGCCATACAGATTTTGGTAGAGATGTTATACACAAAATACTAATGGCTTTAAATATACATAATAAATAAAGTTTTTTCAATAGCTTGTTTACAGTATTTATATATACACTGTCAAACAAACAGCTTTCATCAAATCTGTACGTGTTAAACTCTAAAAAACACGTGTTTTCCAGTGACTTACGACTCATAGTAGCTGGCAAACGATGTGTCTCTAGCGCCCCCTAAGGGAACGTATTAGTAATACTGCTGCCGTAAGTCGTACCACACTGTCGCAAAACAACCGTAACCAGGCAAATATGAAAACGTGGGGAGTTGTTATCCCTAAAAGCAAGAGAAATTGAGTTCAAAGGGGCGTTAGATTTAGCGGTTGTTTTAGTTATGGCATTGTATATGAAAGCAGCAGAAATTCTTGATAAAGTTGAGCAGAAAAAGGGGACTGTGAAAACGTTGGTCTACGACAGTAAATACCAAGTAAGTGTTTGTATTATTGATCCATGCCAGGCATTTATAATAATGTATTTTAAAGCACCACCTGGTTTTTTAACATACCGTATCTCTAATCTATGCTCTGATAAAAACGTTGTTTTGTTGTGTTGTTTTTCTCATCAGAACATCAAGCAACTCTTTGCACTCGTGTGTGAGACACAAAAATACTCATCGATTCTGCAGGAGATCATCGACAGCACCAACTTTCTGAAAGAAAGTAAACTCCGGATACATTTAGCAAAGGTACGCAGTTGGATCTTGTGAAACCACGTGCTTGTATTAGTGGCAGATGCAGATGTGAGTCGCTTATTTGTGACGGCAGGTGCTGGTGTACGACCTGCTCGTTGGACGGGGGGTGAAATGTGGAGGCAGCTGGAAAACGGTGATGTTGAAACATCGAGCCAGATTACAAGCCGCCTTGGCACGAATTAAAATCAAGAGGAAAGTGAGTCGAAACGAGGACCTGCTTCCTTCCGGTTTCCAGCAGACGATTGGTAACGTGACCCTTTAACATCTGTATGGATGATGTCATCTTAATGCGCGTGTTGTGTTTACTAACCTACTAAGTGGTTTTAGGTCTTTGGGTCTAAAGTCATGTTTAAGTTATGTGTCAGTATACGTGTCAACTAAACATGTGTTTAGTTAGTTGATAGCTGTTGTTGATGCATTTGCTCTAAGCAAAAGTTAATAGTGGTTTATTTGCATACTCTGCTTTAGATGACGTCATTCCACGTTATGTGAGGGTGAACACACTGAAAACGACCATTGAAGATGTCATTGACTATTTGAAAAGAGACGCATTTTCGTATCAGGGAACAACGAATCGGTAAGTTGTGCACTGTGTGTTATTTTGCCTTTGAGTAAAAATTGAACAATCCATTTAAATGTTTTATTTGTATAGATTTAATGGTTAGTGACATTATAGGTGTGTAATGACATGAGAATGATTCACACAGTACCTTAGTAAAGTCATCGCAATGTCATGTCTGTCAAATCATCATTTTAGGCTTGAAGATCTCGACCGGTTGTCTGGAAAAATGTTTCTCTGTGATCTTCATCTGAAAGATCTTCTGGTTTTCAGTCCAAATACCGACTTCCACGATCACTTCCTGTATAAGGCAGGACACATTATATTGCAGGACAAGGTAAAACATTGTATCACAGCTTCTGTTCTGCATGATGATAATCCTCAGGTAACTGACTTCAGGTGTATGTGGATGTTTCTGTAGGCCAGCTGTCTTCCCGCTTTCATCCTGAACCCTCCGGTCGGCAGTCATGTGATCGATGCTTGTGCAGCTCCAGGGAACAAAACCAGCCATCTAGCTGCCATCATGAAAAACAAAGGGTACAGTACATTTTAACACTAAAGAATAGGTGCTTGAACGTTCGTATAATTCGTTTTGAAGCTTATTATTTTGTTTACTAGACACCTCAACAAAACTGACTTGTTTGTTCATGCTATTTTCATTTCTTATACTAACTGTGCCAACAGGAAGCTGTTCGCATTTGATCTTGATGCAAAACGTCTGTCCACCATGAGCACTCTTCTTCTGCGTGCTGGGGTCACATGTCATCAGCTGGCCAATCAGGATTTTCTTACAGTGGACCCACAAAATCCTGAATACAAGGATGTGAAGTACATCCTTTTGGACCCCTCTTGTAGTGGATCAGGTAACATCTGCACATGCATCAACATCCATTTGCATAAACAACATACGCTTGAATCTAATTGGATGTAAAATGTGTCTTTAAAACTTATGATTTTACACACTCTATAAGTAGATGTGTGGATCTGTAGTAAATCAGGCTCACTGCTGTTTTCTCCTCAGGAATGGTGTGTTTGCGAGATGAAGTATTAGAGACGCAGGAAAACGGGCGTTTGCAGGCACTGGCTGCATTTCAGCTGCGCTGTCTGAACCATGCTCTGCAGTTTCCACAGGTGCAGCGCATCGTGTATTCCACCTGCTCCGTTCACTCGCAGGAGAATGAGGATGTCGTGTCCGCCTGCCTACAGCAGAACCCTGGATTCAGGTCAGAAACTCCAGCAACGTTCTTATGGAAGCCATCCTCGTTGTTTAATGTTTTAAGGAGATACTATTTAAGTGTTTTAAGTGTTTGTCTCTGATTGTAGTCTGGTCCATCTTTTTCCAAACTGGCCCGAGAGGGGTCACGACCCGTTCACACAGTGTCTTCGAGCCAGCACAGCAAAAACACGAACTCATGGGTTCTTTGTGGCCATGTTGGAGAGATGTTCCCCACAGAAAGAAGTGAAGAATGTCTTAACGATGTAAGTTTGACTGCTTTTGGTATTTTGAATATTGTTAACACTGCTAGTTTCATTGGAGTGCAAATTATATTTTATATTGTAATTAACAATATATTTGTTTCGTCAAGAGGGTTAAGTATGACTCAAAACACAAGTTTGTTACCCTTGTAACAGGGGTTTGGTTATAGTGATTAATGGTGTTTTTGTGTCACAGCACTACATCACACAAAGGTGATGAGGAAACTGAGGACACACAACCATCCAGTGAACCTGAGCAACAAAACAACTCTGAGACGACTGATGAGCATCTTACAAACCAGAGCTTAAAGAAGAAGAGGAGAAACAGAAAAAAGAACAAAAGTCAACAATCTTAAAGGACTTTTCACTTCCTCTTGTATTCAATGCCCTAAATCTTCAATTGTAATGTGATGGGTTGTTTAAATGCCATGATGCTCATATGCAAATGAATGCAAATGTATTCATTTAGTCTAACTGGAGTTACATAAAGGTGTGCTGTTAAACGTGTGAACTGTGTCATGCATTAATAAGCACTAGATTTACATTTCAGCATTTTTATTGAAAACCAGCATGTCATTATCAGAGCATTAAGCAGACAGGTTAATCTGTCCGGCTTCATTCATGTATCATCCTATCACTCTGAGGGTTAGTGGGAACAGTTTTTACTCACAAACACAAACTGACACAAAAAATGAGTGTTCACTTACAGCAACATCTGAAAAATAAAGAACTATGCACAACAGCTCTCAAACGTTCACATCTCTCGTCTCCACACACAACACATTTTCTCAACAGTCTGCATGTCTCACACAGAATCTTCTCATTTGGTAAGAGTTTCCAAAAAAAAAATGACAGCTCGATTTCTACCATTGTTGTGGGAGGAATACGTCAAAAACGCATTTAGAAATGTAGGATTAGGAATTATATAAGGAATGCCATGCAGTTGGGATTTATATGGATAAAACGTGAACAATACTTGCTGATCCTCATTCCTTAAGTATTATTGGTCACAATACATCAGGAGACTAACAAAAACAAACTAATGGTAATTTTGTGCTTTCATATTTGTGCTACCAAATAAAATTGTAATTTAATGCAATTCAATTACATAATTTAAGTAAACTTAGCTGAATTTAGTCATACCTTAAAATAATCCAGTATTATGCAGAAACACAACAATCTACATAAAACAATGTGGACAAAAACCTGAGAATACAGTAAGAGTTAAAGTTTCAGGGTATCTGGGCTGCATAATGTCTCCATTTTCCAACAGATCGATCAGAAACATTCTTAAGATGTGCCGTGTCAATCACAGGCTGAGTAATTGCTGTTTCTTGGTATTGCAAAACATCACAAACAAGCACAAACCACAAGAGTCACACAAAGCAGGAATGGGGCATACAAAATTCAAACATGGTATATGCGCAGAAAAAAAGTATAAATACAAACATTTTTTCTTGAGGGTGAATCAAATCTGAATGAAAATGATTTAAACCGACATTCTGCGATCGGTTTTAAAATTCACACTTTCAAATTTATTTGCACTTAATGTTTTTAATCATCTAAAGTCAAATATAAACATTTTCAAAACATTTTCACTGAAAGCTGCACTTTTATCGGAGGCCAGTTTGAAATCACACGAAAACACTCTGGTTTGTAATAAAAATAATTTAAACTCTCAACATCTATAGCCTCTTAATTCTGTACATACACAATTTTAAAAGAACCGACATCCGTGTCTCCAGGTACAAATCAGACATCACCCATAATACACAACCAGAAGCAAAACACACTAAGGCACACATTGCAATGAAAAATGAAACAACAGCAAGGACAAAAATGAATCTAGGAAAAGCGTTTCTGCGTCTTGATCATTTTGGCTGTAGGTTAAGCATGGAAAGCTACATCCAGCGCCTGACAGCAAAAACACACTGATGGCAGGTGCCACAGCTATAGAATAACAAGGTTTTGCCTATGTGTATATGACAATGCATCTCAAAGTTTAACTAATAGTAACTTAAGACTCACTAAATGAGGCTTCAGTAACTGCCACAGTAAAATCGTTGAGCTGGGACACATTTAAACTGGAGGTAGAAATAACAGCCAATAGCACATCGATGGTGTTACGCTATAAACATCAGCTTTGGTTTTTTAAAACGGACAGAAGTCAGTGCACGAAATAATATGTACTAAAACCAACAACATCTTTCCTTATATGGTACCATTCTTAAATAAACGTGCAGGGCAAAACAAGAAAAATTATATGGTTTATTATACAGCTTAATCCATTCACTCAAACAAAAACAGTTCTTTGTTTTTTTAAACGAAACGGGTAAAACGGTCGCCCTTTTAAAGGCTAACCAGAAAACATTTGGTGAAAACTCTTGCAAGCATGTCAGTCAATAATTAACAGCAATATGATGACAATAGAGATGAACTACAGCGAGAAAGAAAAATAATTCATTTGATCTAAAACCAAAAAAACGTGCATGTGACAAAACAAAAGTCAAAGTAAAACTCCATTTCTTTCAACAGGCCTGGATTGTAACTTTAAACTTAAGTTCACAATTGAAAGTCTCTTTATTTCTTCAAGTATTAACCACCTCGTTCTCCATCTCCATCAGATCTCCTGGATCAGACTCCGTTACTGAGGATTTGATGAGTTTCAGAGGGTCCAGGGATGGAGCAGTCCAGCACTTTAGAATCAACCCTTGAGCCTTGATGCCACACACCTGACCAGCTCTGGCAGTCTGGAGCGGTGTGGAGTTGAGTTTAGTCTCACAGGTTTCACCGAGAGCCTTGTTTGGTTGGACCAGCAGCAGCTTTTGTAGCAGGTGGGAGGGCCAAAGGAATAACAACAGAGTCCAGACAACAATGACAGTTCTGGAACAGTCACATTATTTCTTTCTTGGGTGTTGTCTGCGCGCTTGCAAACGCCGCTGGCCGGGGGGTTTGGAGCCAGTTCCAATAGAGAAAGCAGCTGGCGAAGCACCTACAATATATGACATGAACTCATGACACATCTTGCCAAGCAGAGATAAAGATTTAGTTCTACTGTAGTGAAGTACTTATAAGAAATAAGAGTCGCCATCTTACCGAATGGTGAGGCACCCATTGCACCAAATCCTGGACCTGCTGGAGTTCCAGGACTCTGGAATGGCATGGGCATTCCTGCAGGTCCCTGGCCAAATCCAGGTGTTGACATTCCTATGACGACAGATTAAATGGTAAGATGTCTGCCAGTCACCAATTATTACTATAGTAGTAGCATAAACTCAGAAGCTTATACCAGAAAACCACAACAAAAGCTGACATGTTTTCCACTATACAAATATTTATAAGGCTTATACAAAAAGTTACAATTCTGTCCCTTATTTTTATCTTATCAAACTTAGCTAAACTGATCTTCAGCCAGACACAAAGCAGTGTTACACCAAAAAAAACAACAACAGAAGATTCTTTTATTAGGAAAGTATAATTTACTCTTATATGCAAGCCGTTACAAGTGTGAGATGATCTAGTTACACCGGTCATTATTGGGTGGAGCAAATCTGTTCTTAAAAGATTTAACTTCACCCAACCAACAATCACGATCAAATTAGAGTCACATGCGCCATTTAAACCTTACAATTAAAATAATTGCCCTTAACTTATATTAACTACAAAGTACAGCCTAACCACTTAACACTTAATTCTAATTGTGAAAGAAAAGCTTAACAATAACTGTAATTAGACAGCATTATACAATTCTGTTGTCTTTTAAACTGAATCACAGCATCCCACAATGTTTATTTGTACTAGCAGTATTACATAAACTACTATAATGTTTTAAAATTAATGACCAGACTTACCAAAAGCAGGCTTGTTATCAGTATTGCTGGCCCCGAAAGTAAACCCTTGCGTTTGCGCCGCAGGGGTTCCAAACGTTGTTGCAGACAGCGACGCATTGAAGTTAAAGCCTCCAGAAGCAGGGGGTGCTGGAGTACTCGGTGCAGGGTTGTGAGGGGCTGTCGAGGTCCCCCCGAAACTAAATGTAGGAGCTGGGGTAGGGAGAGGGGCCGCAGTCTGTGTGGAGGCAGAAGGGGTGGTGGTGTTTCCAAATGTGAAGCCCAATGATGAGTTGCCAAACGTGGGCTGACTGTTAGTCCCAAACGCAGGTGCAGCTGTGTTGGTGAGCGCTGCTCCAAACGGAACCGGTGCTGTAGCGCTGTTGCCAGTGCTGGCCCCAAACGTGAAAGGATTTGATGCAGCAGGGGCCTGCTGTGTAGCCCCAGAGAAGGATGGGGCTGATGGTGTGAAGGTAGAACTTCCAAAAGTGGCTTGCGTTGTGGGTGCTGCCGAGGTCGTGGTGGCATTCACAGTCATGCCGATCCCACCGAACGGCGTAGAGGTGGAAGTTTGGTTGGCGGAAACCTGCCCGAAGGTAAACGCGCTTTGGGTCTGGGGAGCGGGTGCAGGTTTAGCCGTACCAAACTGAAAAGCCAATGTGGTGCCACCAGAACTGGCTGTAGTGGTGTTCAGGGTGGGGGCGGCAGTCATGGTTGTCGCTCCAAACTGGGGAGTGGTATTTGTGGGCAGAGCTGATGTGGTAGCGGCCTTCAAACTTCCAAAGAGAGACTGGCTGGGAGCTTGTGTAGCCGGGGTGAGGGCGGAGGAAGACGACACCGCCAAGGGTTGAGTGCTGGTTAGTCCACCAAATAACAAACTGCTGTTCTGTGTGGACGGAGCAGCAACGGTTGATGTCGTTGACACGACCGGCTGCCTGAAAGCACTGATGCCACTTCCTGCAGTGCTACTGCCAAATAAAGGTGTGGTTTGTTGGGCTGGTTTGACATCTGCCACAGAGGCAGGGGTTGTACCTGCTGCCCCAAAAAGGGGCTTAAACCCAGACAACAATGGGACAGAGGATGGTGTGGAGAATGATGATTGTAGTGATATGGAGCCTGACTCTGATTTTACAGCTCCACTGCTGAAGTTTATGGAAGCAGGTGGTGTAGAAACACTCGCAACTACAGGAGTTCCTGCACAGACACAAGCATGGCTACATGCATTACCAACAACTTCAGTACAAATGAATATAAACAGTATGTAAATTAACTACATTAGGTGACACATATGATGTGAGTACATAACCAAAATAACCATGTATAAAACAATGCAAGCTATAAAGACACACCTGCGGTTGTAGTTCCCAGCAGAGATGGGGCTGTTTGAAGTGGGTTCTTCATGTTTTTCAAGGACTCCAGCAGAGGGTTTGATATGGTGGAGGTTGGGGCAGCTGGGGTGCTAGTGATGGGTGGGCGTGAGGTGAGAGTCAGGGGTCCGGTACTAACCGCACTGGCTGTGGTACTGACCGCACTGGTTGCAGTGATGGTGAGGTCAATGGTTGGAGGAGTTGCAGTAGTGGCTGGTGTCGTCTCTTGCAGAGGTGTGGAGAGTAAAGGTAGCCGAGGGGGAACAGATCCCGCAGCAGGTGCCGTCTCAGATGACGATGAGGTTGAAGCTGGTTTAGAAAAGAGCGATGAGGAAGGAATTTGAGCTGGAGTGGATTCAGGAACTGGAGCTGGACTTTCCGGTTCTGAATAAAATGTAACACAGAATTAGTTTATGGCACTTCAAAACATATGAAACACTGGGTTCAGGTATTTCTGTTTTTCAATAACTCACCAGGCTCCTCCAAGACCTTCTGAATCTGGGTGAGAGCTGCTTTCTTCTCCATGTCCAGGTCTTTCACCGTGATGGTGTAGCCAACTTCAGGAGGTGGTGGCTGCAGGGTGCAAACATTATATATGGTTTAAACTTCAATACTATACAAATGTATGATGGACATGCATGTTTAAAGAAACGCTGTGTCTTACTAATGAGATCTGATCTCCTCTGTTTGTGGTGACTAGCTGGATCTTACGCTTGCGTTTCTCACCGCTGCCTCCTGAGGCTGATGTTGCCACCGGGGTCTCAGATTTTGGAGTGAGTTTAGCTAGTAAAAACACAAATAAAATAATGTCATTTCTACACCTGCATTCAATGACCTTTTTAACAAATTAATATTGGATGCATTTAGATGACACAAAATCAACAGTTTACATTTGGATATTTGTGGCATAGCTTAGTACAGAGGTACTAACATAACTATATTAACTGGTATAGTTTTACGGTTATAAAACTATATAACCGTTTTCTCACCCGCAGCAGGAACAGGGTCAGAGGTCACCATGTCAGTTTTCATGAAGGATGTAAAACTCGGTGAGGAAACATCGTCCTCCCTAAAACACAAAATAAATGAGTTTAACAGACAAAGAAAATTATACAATGTTTACGTCCAATCAAAAGCTGAAATAGGTCTTCATAAAAAGATGGCGGCCCTGAATGGACTAGAAATGATTGACACAAACCTGGGTTTCTTAGAAGCTCTCTCTGGGGTCTGACAGCGAGACCCTCCAGGACTTGCGAAAGGAGAAAGACTGAGGCTGGATGCAGCTCTTCTCTGGTGATGCAACAATGAACATTTAACAGTTCATTTATCACAACTCTTCATAATACCTTACAGATGAGTTTCAGCTGAATACAAGAGATAGACTACCTGTGGGTAACCATGCGAGGAGCTATAGGAACTACGAATAGGATTTCGGACAGATCCAGGCACACCGCTGGGAACTGGAGCACCACCCACAGAGCTGATGGAGGAGGTTCGAGACCTTTTCATAGTGGATTCTTCTATAGAGGAACTCACCCCCCTCTTTAAACTGCCAGGTCTGAGGACAAGGAAAAACAATTATTTTAGATACCATAATTACAAACGAGAAATCCGTGCATATGTGTAACTCAGCGCAGGACAGAAGATACCTACTTTGGTACAAGCTGAGAAGGAGCTCCATTTGCGAGGAGAGGCTCAAAAGCTGATTGGGAACTTCCACCGCTGTCATGTCGCCTGATAAGATGACAAAGAAACACAATCAACACGAGGGAAGGAGAGAAGGAGATCTCATACAGGTCTCAGACACTTCAAGCACAAACCTCCTTTTGTTTTTCTGTCCAGGAGCACTCTTGTCCTCCTCATCCACCTCCCTCTTCCTGCTCTCCCGGAGGACACTCAGAACAGCCTCTCTGGAGCAGGGGTCTGTCTGGGCTCCAAACCCCGGGGATGTGACGGCTCCTGGCGAGTTTAGATGATTGAAGCTAAAAACAGATACGTAGAATGTGTCATCTGCTGGTCAGAAAACATTAACGAAACATAACACTTACATATTAAATGCTTTTTTTACCACTACTAAAATTTGGTAGCTAAACTTAAGGCTTCAGAACATATTAAACATAAAGGGCACTTGGACCACATAAGTGACTCACCATGATGATCGAGTCGTGTCCGGTCTGGCGATCTTCACCGTGACCGGGCTGTGTACTGTGGAGGAATTGCGTTGAGTGAGGACATTTTTCCTACGCAATCCATCCCATTTTGCTGGAGGCATTACCCCAATGGGAGACATCCCAGTCTGCTGGAGGGGGTAATGTCTGTGGGGCGTGATAGTGAATCGACTCATTGTACCCACAGGCTCTCTGGTRACATCAAAACATTACCAAGTTTTAGAAACTCTAACACATTTCAAACAAGCAAAAGGTTWAACATGTAAAACGTTATTTTGCAAGTTGTTTTTACCAATAAACCTTAGCAAAAACTAGATTAAACTACTGTGACCCAAACTAAAGAAATTATCTTTACGTTTAAGACTCCTGGGCTGTGACATTCAATGTAAACAGAACGTAAACAAACACCGTTTAGAAACGTATTTCCTATTTTACACCAGGCAGTAATGATGCACAAGCCACCGCAATGCTGTCAAAACTTTGCCTGCTTTTCACGAAAGAGACTGCAGCCCGGCTTGTCTACTGCAAGCGTCTAAACTGGTGGAGGAGGAGCGGTGCGCCTGACCACTGCAAGAAACTCCCACTATTTCAAATCATGGAGGGAAAACTTGGACTACATACTTGCTGGAACAACCGGGAAAACATACAACATGGTTCTTCAATTCTAACGTAATGCGCTTTAAAACACGTGTTCAAATGACTGATCAGTCGTAACCTCACAATGAACATTTAAACCCAGTACAGAGACCGGCCAGGACATGTTTTCTGTAAGACAACACAAAGCGGTCCGTTTACCCGAATGACAGTCTTCTGTTAGGGGTGTGTATAGCGTGGTTAGGTCGTGCGAGTCTCTCCCGGAGCTGATCTCTGGGGTTCCCCGACCCTCCAGCGGCCCTCCCCGCAGCGGAGGGACTTTCCTCAGCCTTGGCGAGATAACTTCCCATAAGTAAATCCCGAGGGCTGAACACCGACTCGCTGAACGTATGGTCTCTGCTATGATACGATCCCACAAAACGTCTATCGCCGGGTGACGCGAAAGAGTTTCGCGCATCACTTTTACGTATCTTGTTTCTGCCGGGGGGCGGGACTCCGCTCAAAGTCCTGCCCGGTAACCAGCGCAGTAGAGCCGGCGGAACGCTCAGCCCACGGCGGGGATTGAGGCCTAGTCTCTCGAACAACTGCAACTGCTCCTCTTTGCGAAAATAAACGACACAGGAGCCGACGGAAATAAAAAGTATGTACAAATAAACCGGTATGTAGCTCAAAACGAGTAAAAGAAGAAAAAGAAAAAACACTGCAGCGAAGACAACGAGTAGCCGCCGTTTATCTTCTGGAGACATGGCGGCAGCGCGCCGCCGAGGGAAGATATCCCATAATTCTCCGCGTCTGCGCACGTTGTTTACGTCTCGATGATGGTCTTGACTGCACGCGGTCACATTAACACAAATGTGCGATTAATTCCCCTACAAATGTATTTGCTTCATCTCTGATCAAACTATGTCCCTGTATTATATGCACTCAACCAGCTGTAGGGGGGCCCAGCTTGCAAGCAGCTTGTTTGTTTTACCCGTCTCACTGTTTGTTTTCCCTCATTTTAATAATATTTAAGTTTTGTTAATACAGGCAGTCAATCAAATTTGCACATTAAACCTGTTGTATGGTGTTAGTTGTACCTGATAGTTCCTCTAGATGGCGCAAATCAATTAAACGGTTAGACATGAACTAAAAGTTATGGACTTGTGGTCTGAAACCTCAGATCTAATTTACTAACTTTATCCCAACCACTGAATACAGCAGCATGTAATTGTTATTCTTATATATAATAAATAAAACAGAACTGATTCTGACAAGTGCTTTGCAGTAAACTTGCAAAATTGATCCTATATGATTTTTAAGCATGATGCAAAAAAACTATTAGCTGACAACAGTTATCCTTTTGTGTAAATGGAAATTCTGCAACTATCTTGGAAAGATGAGACACCTGCCAGTATCTTAATTCACAAAAGCACACTAGAAAATCTTGTTTCCAAGCTAGATGCCCAAAAAATGTCTACAGGTGCAGGCAGTTTGTTGTGTTTAGTGTTTGAACAAGAAGCACAAAACCCCAGCTGCTCTAACATTTAAAAGGGCAGGTGTGTTACCCAAAGCCCAAATGCTCATTTCCATTTCATTCATGGTCCAGCCGTTTCTTTCACATAGACCCCATGATGAGGATGTGTGTGTGTGTGTGGCCATTTGCCAGTGAAAGAACTATTGCTTTGAACACACTCATCATGCACACACACACATGCACACACACACACACACACTGAATAAAGTACATCCACACGCTCCAGTTTCTTTCATTGTCTCTGTTCTCCTATGACATCAGTGCAGATGGTGAAGACCTTCTGCTGGTCTAATAGTTTTAACCGTCAGGCTCAGATTAACGGCCCATCTTGAATCAGGAAAAGCAAGGGCCAATTACGTTCTGGAAAAACATGCCTTGGAAATCTGCACGAGACAAATGAGGTGTGTGTGTGCTGGAGGCATAGTGAGGAAAACAAAATATCCTGTTCCCTATCCTCTCATTTGAAACAATTCTGAGGTAAACTGTGTGTATTTCTCAGCGTTATGTGTCTTTAAGTAGTAAGTGCAAAGGAAACAGTCCTTTTTTAATTTTTGGTGGTGGTCTGACACTAATTACCCAAATCAAGCCCCTTCCCCCAGAGCACAGATTTCCTGATTAGACCCACCCCACCTCACATGTAACCTGATTTGCCCTCTATTTTGTTTCACACTGGGAAACCTAAATGTAATGTTTAGACTACACAGCAACACAACGTTGTCAGTGAATGAAACTGTTGAGAACAAAAGTTAATCTCATAGGTTTGGCTGTACCCTTAACCAATGTATTAAATTATCTACCATCTCTGTCCATGTGCAGAATAGCTACATATGTACTTCATGACATTACATTATGAATGTGGGGGAACTTTCTTATATATGTCCTATATATATAGTATTTTTAGTACAACCCCCCCCCCCCCATACATACATACATACATAATGTTATTTAATCACAGGGTATCACTGTAAAGTTTATAGCTTGAGTATAGTGGTTTGCTTTGGGTTATAACCTGAGGTCTACAGAAGAGCTGATTTTCTGTGGCTGTACCCCATCCCTCTCTATCTCTCTCATATCTCTCTTATTTTTAGACACAGAGGGTTTGACTAGTGAGAGGCTTACTATAGATCCTGTGGCTAAGTGCAGCTACACTGTAGCCAGACAGAGACCACCCTATCCCACAATTAGCTACAGCCCTAAATCTCTTTTCGTTCTCTCATACATTTGTACTGTAAACATTTCAGCTGTTTTTCATTGTCTGGGTGCATCATAGTTATTATGGTGAGCATGTTTGTGAAAAATGGCATGCGATTCACTAAGTATAGAAAGATTATTATTTTAAACATATGTCTTTGGTCAAATGCATATACTAGTGGACACAGTTTACATGTACATAGTGTTGCTGTAAACAATGTTTTCTGTTTTTGCCTCCCCAGCCCTCTATTCTCATTCAAATACATACAGACACTTTCCTGCATGCAGAGAAAATGTGCAATTTTCCTAACAACAAAAAGGCCTTTAGAGAATACTTGTGCTCTCAGAATCCATGCATTTCTGTTTTTATTTCATATACACCATATTTCATATAAAAGGCAGAGAGTTCAAAAACATGAGAATTTATTCAGACTGTCGTATTTATGTAAAATCACCTCTTAATAAATAAATATGCAAACCAATTGCAAAATTACATTTAAAAAGAGCTTTATTGATATCAGATTAAGATGATATCAGCACAAAATGTTGGAAAATGTGGCATGGTCCCACAGTAAAATAAAGACCAAGGAGGAATGTGTGCTAAAACAGTAATTATATATCATAAATACACTACAATGCTAATGCTCAACATGGTTAAATGAAAGAAAATTGCTATATCGACACAATACAACACAACTGAACCAAAATTGACATACAATGATGCAACTAAAACAGGAAGACAAACTCAGTTTGGTCAGCATGTTGTAAATGAAGGAGTCTTTGGTTGTGTCACGGAGTTTAAAACAAGCCCCTGCTGAATTATCTCATTCGATTGCCACATTTAATAGCTTATCGCCTTTTACCCCAAACACATTGTGGGAAAATCTGTTACATCACTAACTGGTGGCTTGATGGCGGGAACTAAGCAAATGAGACCAAACGGAACGCGATTGGCTGTAAAAAGACTCCCTTTCAATCCAATCAGCTGGTTGTTCAGCTGTGGGCGGGGCTAAGGACTCATACTGTGCCCTATGAATGGCATGTAAATGACTCATTTACCCCATAATCACTAAACACATTTAAAAGGAGACAGATCACAATCTGTCTAGGCAATGTACATACAAACCTCAACTGCTACATTCATTACAAGAGGTTAAAATAAGCAACTGTGGTTGCTACGGTTTCCACTGATCTAACATACCTACAACCAAACAAGGTGTCAAAACAGATTAATAAATATAAGCATAAATAAACAACATGCAAATAAACGTTAAATGGTAAAGAGGCAGGAAATTAACAATCCTTCCAATTTACAAGTTTTTTTGCCACTGATGAGTTAAAAGGTGCCGTGCTAAATGGGTTCGTCTTTCACCCTTGTCTTCAATGGATCCAGCCATTAGTTTAAACCTGAGAGTGGGACACAATGCTAGGGTATCAAAGATTTTGGTCAGAGAGGAACATAAACACCCACGTCTGAGAATAAGTCATGTGCCACTTCCTTAAAATCTATAAGGAACATACACAGAACAAACACTTGGTGTGGATCTGGCAACACATCTGTCCAGGTAAATGTGTATGTTACACACACACACGCGCAGGGGGTGGGCTTGCAGTGTGGCTATAAACCTGCACTTTCATAGTTTGTGTGTGTGTCAGGTAGATTTCCAGGGAGAAACTTACAGCCATTTAATGAAACACATTATTCATCTGCTGTACATCTCGTTCCAGTCTGCGGTCCGTGGAGGTCTGTCTTCAGTCCCACCCGTTGTCCTTGATCATGTGGGCCAGTTCGATGATGAATTTGCCCTCCTTGTACTTCTGACTGCTCTCGAAGGCATGCTCCTAATGGAAAGAGGAAGATGAGGAAGACGAAGAGAGATGGTTAGAAAGTATCATTGGTAGAACCTCCAAGTCCAAAATTTGCTGATTCAAAAATAATGGGCGGCTGTTTGGGAGTGTTAATGGACCTGTCAATCAAATGACACACACACCAAATGTATTTAATGTAAATCTGGTTCATGTAGTTACAGGTCAGATATGTGCTTGAATTTAACCCTTATGCAGTCCTGTAATTCTATATGATTCAGATCCAGTGTAATAATTCACAAATTTGCTTCTCAGTTGCCAGTTAGCTGCCAAGTGCTAATCAGTGATGACAAGATAATGCAGATCCCTGGGATTGAAGCAACTGTTTTGTCTGGGAAAGCAGACGGTGTTCAGATGTTGTGAGGAGAAGATTAGCAATGTGGTTAGCAGGTCATGAGGGTGTGGAATCTCTCTCTCCACGAGTCCTGTCCCTCACGTGAGATATGGATGAGTTCTCAACAGGCTGGAGAAAGCTGTAGAAAGGTAAGTGCATGTCTGGGGTTTGGGCATATGTGTGTATGAATGTGTGTGTCCTTTCTGAGGGTTGCAGGAAGTGTGTGTCTAACTCACATATTTCCAGCCCAGAGTGGTTTTGCAATTCTCACAGTAGATATCTGCCACAGCGTGAAGACCAGTGAGAAGAACTCTCTCCTCTGCCGGGCCACAACCCACATTCACCCTAATTAAGAAAATAAGAAGGTAATCATATATATACCAGAATTAAGAACCCTCAAGTTAACCACCAGTTCTGGTGCATAAGACAAGCTATAAGACTTACACTGAATTAAAGAGGTAGGCCCTGCCTTGACTTCCTTGAAATGACTGCAAAGGAAACAAAAACAGAGATCAAGTTGCATACTTAAGCTCTGAAAATACTTAATTTAAAAATTGTGGCCACAGAAACGAGCATACATTAAATTGGCTGACATGTGTTTCACCAATTTACGTCAAAGTAATTCAATTTATTTTGTAATGTGAATGCATAAACCAGACAATCTTTGAAAAATCTAATTCCCTTTTCCATTCAGGGCTTTGGCAGATGGTTTCTCAGGGATGATGTGAAACAGAGGCGCAGTCGTGATTATGGCTTTTGAAAGCAGTTTGGCTATATGTGCCTGGATCAAAAGATCATTAGGGTGGTTTCTTTTTGGCTGAACTCCACAGAACGGGAAAGCAATAACAGCTTTTTTACTTTTCCTTAAACCTAAATAATCTACAAGACCAACTTGGACCCAGTTCAGCAATAAAAAATCTATGCATTAAAGAAATGCATTAAACATTTTCCAGTCCAGTCTGTGACTAAACCATTTTGGACAAACACAGAAAATGTTGGATGGTTTTCTTGAGAAATTTGACGTTTTTCACTCTGATGTTTCTAAAATCTAAAACACAAAAACAGTTGTGCTAGAGACAAAATTACCTTGGAGATGAGTTCGTCGTGATTGGCCAGGTGCGCTCGGCAGTGAATGCAGCTGTAGGTGCGATGGCAATTCGGCAGGTAGGCCTGGAAAGTTTTGGAGCGTGTCATGTCGACCGCGGCAGGAGAGACGGCGTGGGGGCGGAGCAGGAAGGGCCGGTCAGCCCAGGAAGACTCGCAGAAGAAACAGTGGAGCACACAGGTGAGGGCCGTGATGATGCGTTCGGACAGAGGCAAGCACACCTGTAGGTCATTCAGAGAGCATGATGCTTATGACATCACTATGATATTTACCTGTGTAACACGCTATAATACAGTACAGTAATAAACAAACATTTTAAACCAAGAGTAGAAACTGCTATGATATCTGAATTCCAAAAACATCTCTAACATCACAGAAACAAAGCATTCGTTGTGACTGTTGACACTGCTCTGGGCACACAGCACATGGATTCAGAATTGTAGCTAATTTTGCCATTGCAACAACAATGCTAATGAAGTAATGTGGCTAGCATTAGAGAAAAACTGTGACTGACTGTGAGAAAAACTAATGGAAATAATGATCAAAACTATGATCATGTGCTTTGGCACAAAAACATCTCAAACAAAAACAACATCAGAGAATATTCCAACAAGCAGCACGAGGCAGATTTGGCTTAAAATTGGACTCTCCAGTATAATTAACCACCACTGTGTTCTTTCAGCCATTAAGAACCAGGAATAATTTGGCAAACCGATGAAGCAGCACATTTCATCAAAGTTGGCATCATTTTCAACAATTTCCTCAGGCGGTTACTAATACGATTATTGCCACAGGACTGATGTGTGGTGTGGGTAAAAGGCTAATTGGAGGTAAAACAATTACAGCTTAAATTTATGGATGATGCAGGGGAACACAGGGGGGAATTTATTCTGTTCTTGACAGATAAACGTCTGTCACCTATATAATCACACACATGGTCTTCCATTTGTCTGTATCTGTTTACCATTCCAAACTAGTCTGGACCAATCAAACACATATATAACAAAGAGGCCTCATTTATCAAGTGTCCAAAGATGGTTTCAGTTTAACAACAGCTAGTAATAATAATTCATTAAGCCACGTGTGGGTCCATGAAACAATTATTTGTGAATCTAGAACATTTCTGTCTCAAAGTATTACACAAACACAAATCAGATAAAACTGTTTTTAATTAAAATACCTCCGTTACATAACAACAACACATGTTGCAGGTACATCAAAACACTAAATCTGCTTTTAATAAATGGGTTGATTTGTTTATCTTGTTTAAATGGTCTCATTTCAGGCAGTAAATGGACATCTAAACAGAGGATAAGGACCCCTGGATGGGTGGCACACTTTTGCCAAGTCCACCCCAATCCCTCACATAATACACAGCAGGCTGCTCCCATAATAGCATCTATTTTGCTGGCTTTTGAAATCTGTCAGCACAAATTAAAAAGCCCCTGCTGTTTACAGACATATGCTGTGATATCTGCCTCTGACTGAACTGTCATTTATACACCTAATGGATTAACACTTCATTGTATAGCATCTTTGTACATTTACATACTTATTGTTTATATTTTAATGATTAAAAATATGCAACAACCACCCAATTATAGAAAAGTAACAAAAATGGAAATGCATATAAAACAAAAGTTTAAAAACATTTTTTTTGTTTTATCAATGTATACAAATAGGCTTATACATAAAATATTGACTTAATATACAGACTTTAAAAACATTATGATGATTATTCCCTATGAAAAAGACCATATAGCACCTATACAATATTCTTATGCAATGCACACATTTGAATAACATGGACCTACAGATATTTTGTGTTTATTTGAAGATGAAATGGTGATGAAAACAGAGTTGGTCACCTGGAGAGATGGATCCGGGTCAGACAACTGTGTACATGGGTGACAGTGAGGCAGCTTGTATATAGGCCATAGTAGAAGCAGACTGACAGTACAGATGTCACCAGCTCAGCACCTCTGCCAATCGGATCCTTCTACACACTTCAGCTGAACCAATTAAAAAAAACTACGGCTTAAATGACAACAAGCCTGTGTGTATGCATGTGTCTGTGAGACTCGCTGACATTTTTAACAAAATAACACAAGTACACAACACACAATATGGCCAAATATTTAACAGCCAGATAGCAACAGCAATTGTCTTTCATTTAAATTATTTATCATACAATAAATGGCATCTAAATTAACTTTGTATGTTTCTTATTGTATACAGGAGGATGTTGCCAAAGACACAGCCTAAGACTACTTGCATATATTACAAAGTTGCACTTTTTAAGGCTACTTTTAAGTTCCCTTTAATAAAAAGGCTCACAGTCTATAACATTTACATTTCATTACAAATTTACACGACACTACACAGCATTTAACTAAAAATGGCTAAACAGAGAACATATTGACAACATGTAGGTGCATACATAAATAGATCCATGCTGATTCTGCATGCATTCAATGAACAGTTTATGAAGACAGCTAGCGAGGACATATAGTTCCCATTTCAACCATGCGACGCTGCATTGATGTTTTCTGGAGACAGATTATCTGATTTTAAATCCAGCCTGGCATCATCCATCAATGGCACTGAGATTAACTCCAAACTCAGCCTCAGTTTGCTCAGAATATACAAGCTTAATATAGTGAGCTGTCATATATTGCCATTACTTTATAGTTTCACCAGTGAAACTTTTAAACACTGTTGATAAAAGCATTAAAGCACCATGAATGCATGCAGTGAGTGCAGTGATTTTACCTTGAATGAAACAGACGGGTGGGTCGAACTTTATTTCCTTAAAACTGTAACTTCATGCAAATGCAATAAACGATTATTTAACGCAAATGTTAAATGTTTCCACTTCACCGGCTCCGATCTCCGACCGCAGCGCGCTGTAAATACAGCGCCGATCAGCGTCGGGCCTGGCTTTTAGCTGGCTTTTAGTTTGATTGACAACCAGGCAGCCAATAG
>JBAJNP010004693.1:0-32327 GCA_036877545.1 Yasuhikotakia modesta | reverse complement strand
TATGTATATAATAGTTGTATAATCTCTACTGTATATATGTACATAATATTTGTACAATCTCTACTGTATATATCTATATAATATTTGTATAATCTCTACTGTATATATGTATATAATAGTTGTATAATCTCTACTGTATATATGTACATAATATTTGTACAATCTCTACTGTATATATCTATATAATATTTGTATAATCTCTACTGTACATATCTATATAATATTTGTATAACCTGTAAAAGTATCAGGTGTGTTTTTGGACTTAACCTTGGAAATAATCAGTATCATGGCCTCTTATGTAAAAACCACATTACCATCAGTAATTTCACCATTACTGTACAATGTTAACACCACAGTTATTGTATTAAAAGGGTTTAAACCCAAACCAACCATTAATATCGTCTTTCTCATGTGTGCAGAAGTCAAAGGTTTTCACATCTTTGCCATTTCTGCTTTGTTTTCTCCTCGATGCAGCCATTGACCAGCTTTACAACTGCAAATAATCATTATTATCATTATTAAAAGCATAAAAATACAACATCTGCACTTGCTGCGTTACCAAGTTTATTCCTGTTGTGAATATCGTCCTATTTTATCGTTACATGCACGTGTTAAATCCTTATATAAGGTGGTAACAATAATAAACATCGTGTTTTATTCACAAATTCAACCATTTTAGTGTAAAACGTGTCGCTGGTTAATCTCCAGATAATGGCATCAGACTTACCAGACCACGACGTTATTTCTCACAAACCCTTAAAAACCACGTCAGATGTTAATACATTAATAAACATGCATTTTAACACATTAAACCGGTTAAATGTATAAATTATTTATCGTTTAAACGCACAATGAACTTCAGCGTCCGTCTGTCAGATCAATTCCCGCCGTTTCCGACCAGCTGTGACGAAGTTCATTACGTGCAATTACGTCAAACTAGTCGTTTCTATAAAATGACGTATCTTCAGCATCATTTAATATTATCTATATTCGCATACATCATAAGCTAATGTAAAGAGCTTATTTATAATTTGAGGGCAGAGTTACATAGAAAAAAAAAGTTTATTTATCCGCTTCACATTGGGCTTGTATTATTTGTGTCACATACAATATATACAAAATCATTTATGTAAACATGTAAAAAAAAATAATGTTTAATTATCCAACAGCTCACAGACTGCCTGCTAAACAAACACCAATAATGCCAATAGGTGGCAACACAGCTAAACATACAAGTAACTAAACATACAAGTGATGCTTATTCTCTTGTGCTTGTTATCAGATCAACAGATTAAATATCAAACTTGTCCTCGCACACATAATGTCCGTTTTCTTCGTAATCCTCTCGCGTCACCACCATCTCCTCAAAGTCGGGATTTTCCGCCAAAAGCTTCCCGCCTTCCCAAGGGTAACAAATGGGGCTGAACACAGAAGTGAAATGTTCAGTAATAGCTAGACAAAATAGTCCATTATTTCAAAATGGTTAAAACATACTTTTGCGGCAACACGACCGAAACTTGATATTCCACAGGAGCGAGCGCACGGACTTCCTTATAAACCCGATCCCTGAATCCGGGGAACAAGGCGTTGCCACCGGTAAGAACGATGTTCTTGTAGAGGTGGGGTTGCATCTCTAGACGCACAAAAATATGAATATATTAATATAATTTTACCCAGATAGACCTTCACCTTATATGAAGCAGGTAAATAAAACCAGCTACCTTCTGGCATGTTGTTAATGGAGTTGACCAAAGCCTCTGGTATTCCCATCTCCTGAATGCCGATGTCAGATGGGTGAAAAAGCATTTCAGGCACAGCAAACCTCTCATTGTTCAGCCGTAATATCTGCTCACTGGTCTTATACTTGCCTGTGAAATTCATCTCCTCTCGAGGCTACAGCACAATACAAAGAAAATAAGTTAAAAAAGTTAAATAATAATAAGTTAAAAGAACTGCAGCACTGAATGTGTCAATTAGTATTTTCAGCCTGAAACAGTGTTCAGGATAATTTCATGCTAATTTAAGACCTCAGTTTTAGTTTCAGTTTTAGTTTAGTATGACATTAAAGGCTAAACCTTTAGCAAGGCAAATTTTAAATGCAATTGTTTGACAGGCAAAAGTTGTAACAAAAAACAATGAATGCTTACCTTACAAAACCCCTTTTTGATCGAGCTAAAGTCTGGCAACACGTAATCTCTCATCACTGTATTATCTTCTCCTTTCAATCTGTTAGAACAAACAAACTATGTTTACTACCGAACCATGTTCACATTTGCTCACGCGTCGAACGGATAATGCTAACTCACTGCGCAATCTCCATGTCCTTGTAGAAATCCTGCGACACGTAACACACGTCTTCCTTCGCCTGATTGATCACATGCGTCTCGTCCATGACATGCAGCTGTCTTTAAAACAAACAACAAAACAAGCTTCATGAGAACTATGAGTCAATTTATCATTGTGCAATTCTATTTAGATCCAAATATGACGTCATCATCATGACCTCATTTATGTCCAAACTCAAATTGATGACAAGGTGCAAAAGCTAACCACATTCTGTCTTACCTGTATGAAATAATCTCTTTCAAGTGGTTTGTAAGCAATTTTCCTCCTACATTTATCCTGGGAATCAGAGAAGGTGGTGAAGTTAAAAAGTTGAAATGAAAATAGACGTTGCCAAGATTGAAGTATGTTGGCATCTCACCTGCGAATCCCCTCTTTCATCTTCCGGCCCCTGCAATAAGGGACAATGTGTGTGAAGGAGAACCCGCTGTCCACCACGACACAACACAGCTCCGAGTTGTTCTCGTGGAAGTACCGATGAGCGCTCAAAGATCCGGCTGCAACACACAAAAAACAGTTGATCCCACCTGATGCATTTGTGTTTTTACTTGAGAGAAACCGTAACTCACCATTAATTCTCAAAGCCGCCTGGAACTGATATTCCTCAAACAGGATCTCATTCATGGTTTCTTGAATGGAGGAGAAATTAAAGTACGGTTCTGTTATGACGATGCTGGTATCAGCAAAGTCCACCTGCGAAAATTCAATGGGACATACAGTTAAAACCACATGCGTTCAACAAGAAAACGTGACAGATCTCTCTTACCTTAAACATGTCCTTGCCAAACAGATGGTCCCATACCTTGCGTTGCACGTCCCAGTTGACCAGATACCCCTAAATAAACACATGATAGTTGAAGTACTTTAATGCATGTGTGCATATAACGCATGTACACATCTCTGAGGTTTAAAATGAACATGCAAACCTTTTGAAAAGGAAGGATATAGAAAAGTCCGGACGGATCTTTGATTTCATCAAGCTGGTTAGACGTGAACGTTTTCAACCTGGACGTCTTTGAACGGAACTGACAATTTGGAATAACACTACAGAAAAAACTCACTTTAACCACCAGAATCAGCTTTATATACAAGTTTATCCATCAATGCAGTCGTGTAAGAGACCTCTACCTGAACTTCTCGTGGCTGTATCCGATTTTAGCAAAGTACGCACCGTTGTCCAGAACGAGCGTTGACATTTTGCATCTCAGTCACTTGTAAATGCAAAGTTATGTTGTTTAAACACTGTGAATTTTATTAAGTAAAGCTTACAGAATGATTTGCATCTTGGATGTATTACAAACATTTAGTCACGCCGCTCTGTGCGCGTCTTTCTCTACAATACAGACGCCTGCGGTGTGTAAACGCGCCTGAGCGAGTAGCGCCCCCTGCAGCACGGGAGTAAAACCACACACACGTTTTTAAACTACATAAAGTTAATCAAATGACTCCATTCACTCCGTTATAAACGTAAGATATTTATTAGTACCTTGGGATAGAAGGACATTAAGCTCTAAAATGCAGAATTAAATACAATCACAACACAACAACATCTTCACAATCAGACGTTGATAAAGTACAGCAGCAATTTTCTGGCTTTAGATTCGTTTCAACAGTATCTGAACGGCTCCGGTTGTATTTTTTTTCTCTCAGCAAAGTTCATAATCACTTCAAGGGTCTTTTAAAATGACAGGTCGATTAGAGGGGCTTGATTTTCAGAGTTTTTCTTCTTGTCCTCAGGGCTCCACTTGATAAGCGGTGAGCTCAGATCAATTAACTGTAAAACAATAATTCAACGTCAAAATGGCATTTTAATAAACAGCATATATAATCTAATTCCCTCACATGCCAGAAATCCCGTATTTAGTTTCATAGTTACAGAACCTGTTGAGAAATAACCACTTATATCAGAAATCTTCTGAATAATTCTCGTCATATTCTCACCTGTCCTCCCCAAACCTTCGCTGTGGCGGTTTTGAGCATGTCTGGGGTATTTGAAAGATCAATCAACAACTTTTCTTTTGGCCCAAGTGCTGGTGCAGGTGCGTCCACAAGCAAAACCTGCAGACATTAACAGTAACGTTTACAGAACGTTTACGGTTTTTAGACACATTTGCAAATGTTAAACAACTACAACGTAAAAACGTTCTTCACCTCCTCAACGTTATGTTTCTTTGTTTTCTTTTGAATGTGGTCATCTTTGCAAGGTTCTGGTCTGCACTGAGAAGGTTCTGGAGCGCCCTGAGGAGGTTCTGGTCCGCCCTGAGGAGGTTCTGGAGCGCCCTGAGGAGGTTCGGAGGAATTTTCCACAGCTGCTGGCTCACAGGCAGAAGGTTCCTCCATCTCATCCTCCAGATTAAAGACCAGAGAGCAGGGCTGGAGATCAGCTGGAGGGCAGATCTCCTCACTGGTTACTGGGGCTTCCTTACTTTCCTGTTTCTGATCCTTCATGTTACTTGGACTGTAAAACAACATCAGACTTTATTATTATTAACTATCATTAGCTATACAACTGATATAATAGTCGCTTAAAAACCCAGTTTAGGTGCAGAGTGGTCAGATAAGATGAAATAAAGCACCTTAGATGGCTTGTCTCTTGGGCCAAGGCTGAGGAGAACACCATGTTCTGGGTGGGTTTAGCAAGACGTGAGACGCTCCTCGGGGTAAGTGCAGGGATGCCGGAGATGCGGCGATTGGCTGGGGTAGGAAGAGCGGAGGGTCTCCTCAGCTTACTGCCCCCAGCCGAGGGCGTCAGGAGGCCCAGAGGGGCAGGAACAACCAAAACATCAGGAACGCTACAGACAGATATAATAGAAAAAAGGAATAGTTCACAAAAAAATTTAAAAACAGGCCATAAATTATTTTAAAAAATTAAAACTCATTATAAATGAGTTTTTTTAGGCATTATAAAGCTGGAATGAGCCAATTGTGTTTTGTGGATTGTGGGCAAGTAAATTATAGAATCATTTTTCTGAACCATTTCCTTATTAGTCTTAAAATAAATGCAACGTTGTGAAGGTTTCAGCGTTACCTGTCCACACTGCAGGAAGTCAACAATCTTTTGGGCTTCATGATACGAGGAACATCCGGTGAAGAGGAAACTGCTTTAACACACAAACAACACACAATGTAAGTTAGCATGCTAGTGCTGACACTGCTAACACTTCACACAACGCTGCCAAAACTTGCAAACGATGAATAATAAATGAAAAGAAGTCATCCAAAAAAATAAAATGTAAAAGTTGTCTTCATTTTTTTCACTGATTTGGAGTTCACACATAACCTAGACATGTTCTTAACCAGCGGTGGTATTCGCTAGTTATTCCTTCACACTAACAAGAGTAAAGCTTTCTCACTTTCTGATCTGCGGACTCCCCTCAGGTAGTTTATGGGTGTTGGCACAACCGAGGCCTTGAGTTTGGCGGTTCCTCTAAGAGAACTTCCAGGTTTTGCAGCAGATGCTGGGATGTTGGACCGGGTCGTTTCTGAAGGGTTCTTCGCTGGTGTCTGGTGCTGAAGAGGTTCGACCTTTTTAATGGGCGTGGCTTTGACGGGTCTGGGGAGGAGTTCCGAGCACCTCCTCTGCTGTGTGGAGGCAGAGCTTCGCCTGCTGATGGGAGGGTCTGGGTTTCTGGTAACAACAGATGATTTGCGACCGGAACTCGGCACTCTGCTCACACTGGCGTGCGAACGACCACTGATGCTGTTTACGCTGGAGTTCATGGATGAATTGAGCTTGGCTGTTAAAAGTGAGACAACTGACTTTTATTAAAATGACCAGCAGAGGGCAGCAGATGCCCTCAGACCAATTACCACAACTAGGAACAAACACCAAAAATTCAGAGGCTGTACGCAGCTTTAAGAAAAGAAACTTAAATGCTGTTAAGTGTATAAATGGGTTTTCCTGATACTATGTGAATTTTACAAGTTTCTCAAGCAAAGACAGCAACAGCATAATACAACTGGACCATAAAGGCAGTGAAAGTCACCTTTGCCTCCTGGAGAAACGGTTAGACTAGAGTTAATGCTGGACACAGATGAGGAAGACGATGAGGTGTTTCTCCTCCGGTCCACAACTCTTGAGTTCTGAAGTGATGGAGCTTTCAGCGCCGACGGACCTCGCGGTTCCTGCTGAGTGGTTATAAGCAAAAACATCTCATAAGGAAGTCTGAAGGTGGAACTCATATGGATCATTATAGTTTGAGGAATAAAAACATGGTTTAATGTTTTCAGACATCATAATTTCCAAGAATATTATAGTCATAAACTACTGATACAGAGTACAAGAGGAACAAGGTTTTTACCTTGTTCCGGGTTGGAATGCTGCTTTTCCCAGGCAAACTAGTGTTAAAAGATGAATCACTGATATCAGAAGCAACGCTGGTGGTATCGGACAGGAGGTCTTCTGAAGAACCTGCTCTGCTTGCGTTTCTGCCAAAAGAACCCTGGAAGAAGATTTCGAGAAGATCAAAAATCAAGTCTGATCACCACATTTTCTACCAAAAGGAAACACAGTCATACTTTGCCTGGAGGAGGAAGTCTCGTTTTGGTTGCTGGTGCTAGTTTTGTGCTGGAGGAAAGTCTGGAATTTCCCTGGGCCGTGGGTTTGCTGGGTAACACCCCGCTACCGCCCACAAGAGCTTTTCCTTTAGTAGTTAACTTAGCCTGCGGCACAGCAGGCCTGACCGGACTTGAGGTACTAAGCCGCGGCTTTCCGAACGCAGCCGGGCCGACAGATTTCAGCATGCGCTTCTGTATGGCAGGAGGAAGCTGTTTCATCGGACTGTCCTGGACCAGAAACGTCTCTCTCTTGATGGGACTGAGAACATCTGGTTTGAGGAACATGTTCAGTTTGGCTGTGGTGTCCTCCTCAAACATCTCCGTGTCCTCAGCTTGGCACGAGGAGACCACGCTGCTCTCGGCTGCAGAGTCAGTGATGGTCTGCTCAAGGTGGCTGACAAGAAGATGCGCTTCCTTGCTGATGTCTTCAAACTTCTCTCCTGTAAGAGGACTCCAGCTTGGTTCCTCGTCCACAGAAGGAACCTCAACTACGTGAACCTCAACTCCAGCAGAAACGCACTTTTCTTTGTGACTGACTGGACCCACGAAGACCTCATCGTCCACATCACAGTCTCCCTCAGTGCTACGGAAATTAAAATGAATGTAATGTGTCATTGATGCAGAATGAATAAACGTGTCACTGAAAGAACAACATCACTGAAAACAAACCTGGTTGAAGACACGGAAACGTCGAAGTCAAACTTCTCCTCTGCCAGCGAAACAAACTCTGCAATGCATGACATTTTAACACCCAGGAAGCAAAACAAAAGCATGCATGCGTTTAACCTGCAATGTTGCGGATTGTATGTATTTACCACAGAGAGACAGCGACGCCATCTTCAGCCAGAAAACACACGCGGGCCGAAATCCTGTTTACATCAGTTACCGAAAACAGACGATTATTATTATTAACTGCATTAGTTCAGCATGTCGGTTTTACTTTAGTTTAATCTAAAGGGATTTATAAAGAAATCATTTTGCGTAGCTCCCAACGCATAAAGATTATAACGAAACTCACCAAAGGTTCAGTTTACTCGCCTTTTAAAGCGATTTTCATAAACAAAACGCACACGAATCGACATGCATCAGCATTTATACTCACGCTGATGGTTTGTCGGGGTCGATCGGATATTTTTTAATATTTTAATGTCGTCTGATCGCGACGAAAAACTGCGCAACGCCGAACCGCTTCAACATTTCAAATTACGTCAACAGCCTGGCGTCGTGCGTCACGTGACTTAAATGGCGCAACGCGATTGGTGGACAATGTTTTCCGGAACGCAGTTTGCGTTGCGCGCTGCGTAGAAAAACCAAGCAGGGCGTTTATAGAGGAAGTGATTATGTGTCCGTTTTATAGTTTATATAAAAGTTATATAGTTATATATAGTTATATTATAGATATATACATTTATATGTATGGGAATAATACATGCATATGATTATAAATGCACGTGATATCCATAAAATGTGTGTGTGTGTGTGTGTGTATACAGACATATAAATATATATATATATATATGTGTAAGTAATATATGTATACATACACACACACATATATATATATATATATATACAGAATACACGTGACCCTTAACATGTATGCATATATGCATCAAGATCGGACTTAGAAACAATTAAAACAGTAAAAAGTTTGAGCTAAATAGGTATCTTTTATTGTCAAAAACCATACACATAACTCAGACTTTAAAATTCACCCACATTGACTATTTACATTTCTTGAGATTAACAGACATGAATTACTTTATTACCAAATGTTACAATAGAAAACAAAAGAATATTCCAGATGAACAGATGGAAAAATTTCATTCCCAAAAAAAGGAACGAAACTACATTGAAAAAAATGACCAAACAAATTCACATCAGTTCACCCCTATTCAGTCCATTTACTAACCTTATATTGTTTACTGTATACATCCAAAAATAACTTAAAAATAATTCCTTATACATCCTATTCTGCTGAAACCGTTTTAATGTGCCCACAAGAAATAAATCTGCAAAAATAAATAAACACACTTCAAATTTTCATCACACTTTTACTTGCGGTGCCATAATGTGTGTTTTGTGCCATTGTCTGTTTTGGAGTTGGGTTGAATCAACACTAATAAATGCACTGTAAAAAAGTGCTCAATTTTAGACACAACTTTAGCGCACAAGTCCTTATTATAGTCCATTATAAATGGACCTCATTCTTGGTCCATTTTGTGGAGTAATAAAAAAAGTAATATCTTTTCAAAATATACTACTGTAACTTTTTTGGACAGTCCGTATTTCATTACAGGAATACACCCTCAGTGTGTAACTTTTACAGTGCAGCGACTGCAGGATTATTTGTATATGAGCCCTGAAACTAATCTCAGTTACCAACCTGCCGTACCGTCTAAAATTTCGTATTGGCAAGGCATTGCAGGTATAATTATTTCTCAACAGTCGTTTAGACCTTCTAAGAATCTTTCTACCAATAAAACCGACACAACCTAAACTCAAATAGTGCACCTTCAAAGAAGAGTTTGCATGTTCTCTGTGAAACTAAGCAGCGACTACGTGTTGACGGTAATGTAACGTTAAAGTGGAAATAAATACAACTATACAAACAGCCAGTAAACCTTGTGTGCAATTTAAAAAAGACTAGGGAAAAGTACAACATCATAATGTTTCAGAAAGTGGATTTTTTTTTGTCTATTACCAAAAACTCCAGGAAAAAACTAAAAACATACAAAACGAACGGTTGTCAAGTTTTGCTACTTTGCCAGTTCTCCAGATCGACAACGGATCAGAACTGATGATCATGTCCTTTATATGCCCTTTGCGTTGAGTTGCTGAAGTGGTCTTCACCTGGGTGGGCTGGACTAGAGAGAGGTCTCCAGGCTGTGCAGAGGACTTCCAGGAGTCTGAGGAAGGATGGACTTTGGTAGATCTTTATGGTGATGGTAGCCCTTGTTACCGATAGCATTATTGTTCTGATTAGCGTTGGATGACACCGGAGGCAGCGAGGGGACTGGGACTGTGTTGCGTTTTGTAGGCGCGTCATCTTCGGGGTCGGTGTCATCGATGAGTGGGATGGCGATCTCAGAATCCTCGATACGGAATTCCGGGTGGCTCATGAAATTGTGAATGGAGCTCCGAGACTCTGGTGTCTCCAGGCCTTCGTAAGGTGACATAGAATCCCGAAAAGCGTTAACCACACGTATCTACAGAGAAGAAAATGGAGGTCAGATCACTGAAACATCAAAAGGAGCATCAAAACAAAGGACTGAAATGCAGTACCTGTGTCTGAATTCTGTTGAGACCCCTGCACCACAGAACTTGGCCTCTTCTGAGCTCCATTTCAGCATGGTCAATTTCATCCAGATCTTCCATCTCCTCCAACTCCTCCTCAGGGATCTCCTCCTTCTGGGTTCCATGACCTGCTGTCACCAGGAACTTCAGTCGACTCGTGGGGATGGTGGTAATCAGCTGTGGATCAGAAGGTTTTGGTGAGGAGTATGATGTCATACCTGGTGGAGCTTATCAAACATCAGAAAGGGTTAAAGTCATTCAGAAGAGCTTCTGAATGCCTACCTGACCCCAGAGAAGACAGCCAAACCCAAGGAAGATACACCACAGCCACTGTTCAACAGTGAGACCCACACAGCTAAACGGCTTTCCTCCAAACTGCACAATTACGATCTGAAACAAGATCACCATGGAAGAACAATTATAAACATAAAGAACTGATGTAGTCTTTGTGGAATGATCTGAACCTCAACTACCTGGATAACAAACGTCCCGAACACAATTGTGCAGAAGATCAAGTTATTGAAGATGCCCTCAAAAACGTTCCGCTCGCCGTGGATCTTACGAGCGTTGATCTCGTTGAAGATCTGCATCATCACGAAGGTGTTGAAGACAATGGTGTAGTGCTCTGAGGGAGGAGCATGCAGAGGAGCGTTCCTGCCACTGTCGATGTCAAAGATCTGCTCACCTGTGAGGACAATCAGAGACACGTTAGCTGCTTTCTTGGTACCTTCTTTACCTCAGATGTTCTTGCAATGGGATGCTCACCAGCAAACAGCAGAGTGAAGATGATGGTCAGCTGATACACGGCATGTCCGAGGATGTTCTTCATCATGGTTCGAGAAATGAGGGGCTTGTTCCGGCCGTACGGTTTGCGGAGCAGCAAAGACTCAGTGGGAGGTTCGGTTGCCAACGCCAATGATGCAAACGTATCCATGATTAAATTCACCCACAGCATCTGTACAGCTTTCAGTGGCGAGTCCTACGTGAAGAATTGTAAGTTAGCAACATTATAGTCTTCAGAAATTAAAGTCACAGATTAAACTGAAGGAAAACAAAATGAACGACACTAAGTTAAAAGTACTGTAGAAAATTTCACAGAGGCTAGCAATAGTAGGTTAGCTTTGAAAGCAAAAATGTAAATACATATGTTTAATATATTTAGACCATTTTACTTAAAGATGCTAGCAGGATGTGAGAAGACTTTCAACGGAGGAAAATCATCTAATCTCACAGAGAAATACATTTTTTGGGTACAGATGCAAAAAAGATGTAAAAGAAATGGAATAAAGTCAGAATAATCTTGACAGAAATGCAAGACAGGAAGTAGAATTTCTGAGTGCCAACCTGCGTGATACAGGCGCCAGTAAACGCCACGATCACGGCTACGACGTTGACCGTCAGCTGAAACTGGAGGAACTTGGAGATGCTGTCATAGACGTTCCTCCCCCACATCACTGCCTTCACGATGCTGGTGAAATTATCATCTGTCAGGATGATGTCTGATGCCTCTTTGGCCACATCTGTTCCGGCAATTCCCTACGGAGACAAATCACAACAAACTCAACACTCCTCATCACTGTCGGATGTTATTAACACGATGCATCGCTCATCTGTGACGCGTCGTAACTTGACTAACTGCTACAAGTAATTCTGTTGATTTCCAATAAAGTAAAACATGTCTAGCCAGCTGACACGGTTCAATTAATGTTTTTGTTTAAACGTTTCTATTAAGTAACAAAAACATTAAATAGGTTGTTTTGAGTTCTAGGAACGTTCAAATTGTCCAGTTTTTGGACAGTTTAACGTTATGAATTGTTAATGGAAATGTTATTTAAACATTTTTAAATTTTATAACGTTTATAAAACGTTCCACTAACTACTGAAGAGTAATATTTTTGATGCATGATGTAAAGAAACCTTCTACTAATATTACAGCAAAAACATTTTTGAGAGAACCTTCAGAGAAACCTGAGAGAACGTTCGGAGTCATACCATTGCAAATCCAACATCAGCTTTTTTAAGTGCTGGACCGTCGTTTGTTCCGTCTCCTGTGACGGCGACCACCTGTCTTTGTTCTACAATGGTGCTGTCGATTATACCTTCAGAAGAAACGTTGTGTCAAATATCATCATACATCATCAACAATTTGATGACCTCATCACAGTGACATCATCAACTCGTTACCTTTCACCAGTGTGTGTTTATCAGTTGGAGAAGATCTTGCGAGGACCCGTAACTTAGGCCAGATCTTGTCAATGCGTTCTTGCTCGATCTACGACGAGAAAGTGAGGGTTTTACTTTTGATTTTTTAGCTCAATAAACAACAATATTCGGTATCATTCTCACCTCTCCCAGTTCGTTGCGTATCCGCCTGTTAAACTCCTTGCCTTCGATGCACAGGAAGTCGTCGCTGGGGTGGAGAATGCCGCATTTGGTTGCAATGGCCCGTGCGGTGTTAATGTTGTCCCCGGTGACCATGCGTACAGTGATGCCGGCTCTCTGACACTTTTTAATGGCATCTGGGACCTGCGACAATTATATAACCCATGGGTGAGGTGTCAACAAACACACTCTGATCAACAATCATCACAACTTGCATAGGTTAGCAACTGGGATAACCCAGCCATAACGTTAATACAACGTCTAGAATACGTTACCTCAGGCCGCACGGGATCTTCAATGCCCACTATGCAAATGCAGGTGAGTCCAGTCAGAATATCAGTCTCATTGTCCCAGTCAGGTTCCCCGTCTGAAACGTTAAAGTCCCTGTAGGCCAAGCAGATGGTCCTCAGACCTTCTGAGGCCATGGGCTCAATCACCTTCTTCACCAAATCCTCTCGGTCCCGGGGCCTGAAGATTCTGGCATCACCATTGGTTGACAAGATTTTACAACACCTGGGGAAATATTACCCAGCTAAACACATCAGAAAGATAACTGAAGGATTTTACTAACAGTTTTAAAACCATAAGGCAACATTTTAAGAGCATTTTCTGTTATAGTCCATGTTTTTCGGTCATCAATATGATAGTGTACTTCCAAAGGTTGACAATTTCCATTTGACTGTGATGTAAGAAAATTTCATTTACTTTAAAAAAAAAAATCTTTTCAATATTTTTCAGTATTTTAGTTTCAGGAGGTAATATTTCAGCACAGGAAAGACTCTGTAAACGAACAGAAGATATAATTTTAATATAAGCTAAAATTGTTACTTTTTCAGGAGAATTTCAGAAGCTCCTTTGCTGAACATCCGGTAACTTCCGTCCAGGTTTTTGAGGACGGTGCTCATGGATTTCCTCACGGAGTTGAAGGTGTACACTTTAAACAGTCTCTCCTCTGGATATTCGTTGCGAACAGTTTGGTAATCTTTTCCCAAGTCGAGGGAAAATCCCAGCAAGGCACATTCCGTTTTATTCCCGACTTGACGAGGCAGGCCGCCATCTTTCTCAGGAGGCTAGACGTACAAAATGCTTCATTTTGGTAACTGACTTTGGCAAACTCTACAAAACTCTCATAGCAAACTCTCACTTGTTACGTTTATAAGTATTGTACCAGACTAAGTTTCTTACCATGATTTTAGAAGTGTACGCACAGTTCACACCGATGCCTGTGAGAAGCTGGCTCATGATTTTCCCTGGAATCTGATCCGGTTCTGGAATTTTCTTGTAGTGTTTCTCTGCAACATAGACCTGGACCACCGTCATTCTGTTCATGGTTAAAGTGCCGGTTTTATCCGAGCAGATTGCGGTGGCATTTCCCATCGTCTCACAAGCATCCAGGTGTCTCACTAAGTTGTTGTCCTTCATCATTTTCTACAGGGAACGACAGAAAGATTAGTTTATAAATTAATATACACTGAATATACAATGGTAACGAAAACATTATTTTAAAAGATGCAAAATGTTGTATAAATTTCTTGGTTATAAGAACGTTTTTCATTTTAACATTTTGCAACATTATCATTCTGTTACATTTTGAAAATGTTTCAGCAACTAAGAAATAATGTTTTTGATATATGATATAACATTAAAAACATTCTACTAATGTTAACACAAGAATGTTTTTGATAACTTTAAGACGATTGGGCAACATTCTGAGAACGTTCCCTGTTAGCTGAGTAGCTGAGTCTTCTTAATAATTTAATATCATCTTAATTTGATTTCTCAGACATTAGCACAATGTGATTTGTTGCCGAGCATCTTTACAGAAACTATTTTAGTTCAAATCAACTCTTTCCCCCAGACAATGAAATTAAATTACTAAATGAAATTAATTACTAAATTAAATTTACTTGAAACCTGAGAACTTATTTGAGGCTGCTGATCAATAACAGAGCATCATCTGGGCGGAATCGAACCCACAACCTTTGCGCTGCCAACACAACGCTCTACCAGTTGAGCAACAGCAACACGCTACATATATTTATAGCGATGAAAGAGGTCCTACTTTGACAGAATAAGCCAATGAGATGGTGACGGCCAGCGGTAGACCCTCGGGCACGGCGACCACCAGCACAGTGACGCCGATGATGAAGAACTTGACGAAGAACTGGATGTAGATGGGCGTGCAGTCTTTGATCCATGGAAGCCCTTGAATCCAGAAGGTGTCCACCAGGAACAACCCCACCAGAATCAGGACAGTGATGGTGGACATAAAGAGACCTGGAGTAACCACAGAGATCATTTTAAAGAAACTTCTCTGGGTTTCAGCTCTGAAATGATCATCAGACCACATCTTACCTGCTTTTCCGATCTGTACGGCTAGTTTGGTTAGCTTCCCCTGGAGAACCGATTTCTCTTTCTTTGGTATCTTTGATTTTTTGGTTTCATCTTCAGCTTCGTCGTCGCTGTGAAGGGGCTCCATCTCCACTGTGCCTCCATCCTTATCTAGATGTTCAAACGGAAGGATTTGATTGGATAAAAGTTTATGTAGAGCAAGATGAGTCATCAGTATTTGCAACTTAAGTATGAATGTTAAATACCTTAATTTTAAATTTTAGGTAGTAGGTTTTAGGTTGTAGGAATGTTTCCATAACATTTACATTAAATAACATGACATAGTATTAACGTTTCACATGATTATAAAACATTATTCAAACAATTTTTAACCATAAAACCTTTTAAAACCTTCCGCTAACTACCTTAAAATAACGCTGATACATGATAACAAACAAAGAACATGTTTTGGTAACTCTGAGAGAACATTTAAAGAACATTAACCAATGTAAACACAGAACTGTCCGGCTGAAAGCGCTAATCGTCTTACTGCTAATCACATGAAAACGGTGAAGAGCACCTGTCTTCAGCCACCGCCTCCAACCTTATGTTCACTGGACTTTCTAAGAACGTTTGAGATCAACATGAGACCAGCTGAGATCCACAGAACTCACCTTTCCTTTTCTCTGCTCCATCTTGCTTTTTACCTGTTGGAGCGAGAGACGGATCTGTCAGAAATCAACAATTTTCTAGGAATGCTTCTGAGAAACCGAGCTGGAGAAACGTACTTCTCTGTTTCTCTTTCTTCTCCTTCTTTTTTCTCTCCTTCTCCTTCTTCTTCTCTTCCTTCTCTCGCTTTTTCCTCTCCTTCTCTTCTTTCTTGTCTTCGTCGTCGTCGTCATCGTCGTCGTCTCCACCCCCGAGGAGAGTGAAGATGATGCCGGTCTGAGAGTTGACGCCCACCGCTGTGACCAGCATTTTTCCAGAACCCTCCATGACGTGAGTGCCTGAGGAGAACAAGAGTGCAAGATAACAGATGAGATGTTTATCGTAATGTTCCTCGATAAATTTAACATGGACATTTTTTTGTATTCACACTTTTTTCAGAACTTTAAAGTGTATCTGATAAGAAAGAGGCCAAACCTGAGAGAAGCATGGGGTCTTTGTCCAGCGTTTTCTTGACATGGTCCGATTCTCCGGTGAGGGAGCTCTCGTCAATCTTCAGATCGTTGCCTTGGATCAGAACGCCGTCGGCGGGAAGGAGGTCACCTGCGGAGGACAGATGGTTTTGTCTGAGACACAACTGACAGATGTTTGCAACGCAAGCCAAAAAGAGGCTTTCAATCAAACACAAAGGCTCTGCCATCGCTACCAAATAAACAACAACAAACACAATTGGTGTTTGACACCACCACACATCTTAAAATAAAAATATATGCAAGGATGGATTGTTTAATCCCTATTAAAATTCACAAAATTTACCGTATTTTACTTGAGCAACGTCCCCAACAACGATCTCAGACACAGGAATCTGGACCACCTGTCCGGCTCGGACCACTGTAAACCTCTGCTCCTGTTCGATGCGACTCTGCAACCCGCGGAACTGCTTCTCTTTGCTCCAGTCATTGAACGCCGTGACAATGACCACGCAGACCACCGACAACAGAATAGCGGCCCCCTCTATCCAGCCGGCCTCAGACTCGCCCTCATCTTCCACTCCTCCAGCCGCCCTGCCGCAGTCTGTACCAACAACACACTTACCGTAAATAATGTCCACTGTCAAGCCTTGTAATTCGGTAACATTTGTGATTTGAAAGATACGGACACACGAATGCATCACTAATAGCAACAAATGGTTGGACGAACAGACAACCCCACCCTAAACCCAAGCCATTGGTTGGGCCGGCGCTGCTGGGGTGAGATTTATGAGGTAAAAATCACCAAACAATTTTCTGTTCAATTTTAAGTTTACAATTAAATTTCCAAGCAAACATCTAAGTGAGCTGAATTCATAAAAACGTAACGTTACCCTCACGCCACATGTTCTATGTGTTCTAGTTCTGAGCAAATCAAATCAAGGCATGTCATTCCCAGGAATGTCAGCCACACGGATACTCACGTTCCCGCTCCGTGTCCGGCGGTTTATAGAAGGAAAGGCCCAAAGATATTATGGCTGCAACTTCCAAAATAATTAGGGTCACGTCCTGCAACGCCTCCCAGACTAACTGAAGGAACGTTTTGGGTTTTTTGGGAGGGATAAAATTCTTTCCGAATTCTTCTTTTCTTCTTGTGATGTCATCAGGGCCGCCACTCAAACCTAGAAGTTGAGAAACATAAGAAGAAATATCATCATGGCTGTGGTTGCAAAATTTGTCACAAAGCTGGAATTTCAAAATATAAAATTTTTTTCTTTGTCTTGCTACCCAGTCAAATACAAGAATTTCACTCCATGCCTTAGATTTACATGTGGTTCATGTTCCTGGTATACATCAGATCAGTTTGTACCCCTTGCACAATGCTGCACTTTATTTTTATTATTTTTAACTGAACAATTTTCAACTGTGACAAGCAGATGTGCATTATTATATAAACAATCACTGTGTTTAGTTCTGCGTTTAACACTTCAATGCTAATGGAAAAAACAGATTCAACCAAAAATTCCAAGAATTCAGGGAATTTTCCTATAAGAGACCAAGAGAACAACACAAACGGCACGCCGTATAATCCCTCTTCTTTTGCTCAATTCCAAAATGGTAGTTCTCTGCCCCCACAAAGGTTTACCCACTCCTGGCAAGGGCAAATATGAGCGTAAACCGTGTGCCAGGGAGATTAGCGTGCGACGCAGCCACGAAGAGCCCGTCTCATCGCCGCAGTATGAGGTGACGGGGATTACATGAGGTAAACAGATCGGGCCGCACCTGTCACAAATACAACGGTCGGTAACGGGACATAACAGAACCAGATGTGTCCGAACAGAAGGATTAGCCAGCGCTAACCGAACACGACAAACACCAAAGTACAGCTATACAAAATCAAGCCTAAATCAGACAGAACTGGACCGACAATCAATGTAGAATCATAGTCAGGGCGGCATATTTATAACGCATGTAAATGAGGGAGGCATGAGAGCCGTGCGTGAGCGTTTTTGGCCGAAATTGTCAAGGGAAATATAAGCTGATCATGGAGTTAGACAAATGATTGCGGTTGAATACGCTGAAATATCACGATGAGGGTTTATATGTTCAAAAACAGGAGCTCCAAAATACAGACTTTGATAATCTCGCCCTAAAATGAAGCAAAAGTCAGTAACAAATGTCAGATAGTTGACATACAGTTAGAAAATAATGTCCAAATAAACATATATTTGGACATTAATACTTAAGCAGACAATAAATACTTAAGGTGCAACATGCATGCTAACATATATATTGCAAGTGCTTGAAAACAAACGGCTGAAACTACTAATTGCTAATTACTTGTTTATCCAACGTCTTTATCCGAAGCAATTAGCATAAACACACAACGTTCTCTAGCAGTGACCTGACGTAAGTGTTTGTCTGTCTCAAGGGCAGGATGGTGAAAGTTCATGGATCAAACGTTGCAGGTTTTAACCTTCAACCTCCCAGTCATCAGCTTCACCCGTCTTCACCAAATCCCATTGGCTGAGGTGGAGCACTCGTGAAAGTTAATGACAAAACTCACTTTGTACAGTTTGTAGCATGATTTGAAGTATAAGCATATGCAATATGTTTCATATTGTATTTATAACAAGCTATCCTAGTTAGGAGCTAGACAAAAGCAAAGATGGCTTCCAACTAAACTGACTTGACTTCACAACACCCAACTAATTTACAAGCGTTGAACCCAATCCAACCAAATTTACCAACGCCAAACGGGCAAGTTAACCTGTGATGTTTTGTGTACAACATTTTTATATATTTACCCTCGATCGGAGATGATTTCAACCTGGAGCAGAGTCCCTGGACGTTCCCGTAACATTCCTGAATTCTCTGTAATCCGTCCGTTCCTCTGAGTTCCATGAGGGAACGCAGTTCCTTAAGCGAGCAGCCGAATTCTCCATTATGATTGGCTTCTGCCCTGTACTTAGAACCACGAAAAGAGTTTTTGGCCATGTTCTCTCTGAAGAACACCCAAAAATTTGGAAGGTAGACGGCCTCCCTTAGGGCAAGCAAACTATCCAGAAAATATCCAGAAAATATCCAGAGTTTCCCATAAACGGGTTTTAATCCTCGGCGGCGCAAAGACGACTTTCCCAAAGAAGAGACAGGTGTGCTTGGAAAGCCATTTGGATCCAATTTGTCATGTTTCTTTTCACATCCTGGGCTGATCAGTCACTCAATTTTCAGATCTGCAGGTGGGCACCGGTTCACATCTGAAAACCAAAAACACAACAATTAAATGAAGCCCAGTTGGCGTCTGAACGTCAGGTCCATTACAAGCTCTGACATCAAAACACGACAAACATTCCTGCAGTCAAACACCCGATTGGCCGCATCGCTCCTGTCAACACATCAAACTAAATAATGTGTTTATTCTTGTACCGTTACAAACGCCAGATCAAATGACACCACTGTCAATCAGACAGGAAGTGACATCAGGAATAATGTCAGCATTTAAAGATGACGATGATGAGTTTGGAAAGTGTCGCCTTTCATAATGGAAGATTGTAAGGGCTGCTTAAGGAACGGACTTCTAAAATTAGTTTGGTTACATAAAACCATTGTTTTCCTGGGAGGCAGCCGGCGGCGACTACAAACATGGCTTTACATCTATTTATCCATTTATTTATTCTTTTGAAACATAAAGTACAATATTGGGTCTTTTGAAAATAAATTAACAAATAAATAAATGTAATACAGCAATTATTCCAGGGATCTGCAAAGAATTATGGGATTGTTCAGAACATACACTGTAAATAATGTAGAAGCAGCGGAGACGTATTTAGTGCCGCATCTGACCAGTTATTATTTGACTCCTAAATCCCATTCAAAGGTCACGGACGCCGCAACAGGTTCCGATTAACATGGATAAGTTTGGAATCGCAGTAACTTTATATTTGTTTAGCTGTTTAAAAGCCTGCGGGTTTATTTTTACATCCTAACAGCATCACATTCTAAGCATTCATTCATTTATCTCTAAATTATTAGCCAAACAACACGACACCCAACGACGCCAAACACTATAATTGGTTATAAAACACACTTCATTATTCAACAGCAAATTAAAAACATACTCACAGATTTGTTTAACACCATTCCTGCAACACAACAAAACCAGCGTCTAGTCCAATGCTGGGGCTTCAAAATTTCCTTCAAGAAACTGCAACGATTGTGCGACTCGTCTCGGACAATAAAACCCAAACGACGCAAAACCTCGGTAAGTTCCAAATTCACTTCCAGCGATTTGACCTTCACTGAAGAGTCTTCAGGAAGACAGTCTCCATTAGAGGAAAAAAGCTTGCAGAATGATTATCTCAGGAAAGCTTCTTGCTTAATCTAATTAGCCAATCTGTGGCGGTAGTGAGGAACACAGCCTCGGCTAAAGCGTTGAGAGATGCTGGGAAAACGCACTCTTGTACACAGACAAACATATTTACTCGGTTCGTTCACACGGCTGAGGTCTGTACGACACAAGGCCACAATTTTATTTTAAACTCATTTATGTTTGTAAACTCACAACTAGCTGTGTGAGGTTCTGCAATTCTCAAAGAAACTCAAAATATCGATCAAAGCGCATCCCAAATCAAAATAGTGAATATATGGAAAACATACGTCTGTATAAGTGAATTATATAGTTGCTAACAATTCTATATTTACCCATCCTGTGAGCTGAACGCGTGAGTCACACCGTCACAGTCACGACGCTGGAAGTGAAATCTTTCTGTCTAAATGGGGCAACAAAGTGAGACGTCTCACAAATTAGCTTTAACATTGTCAAGAATGACTCCAGTACTATATATTTTTACAGTATAACCATAAATACCACATAAGGCCATGCAAATATACTTATTTCCCAACATAGGCAATATTTAACCACCAAATATTTAACTTTCTCTCCTTTTTCCTATATAGCTACAACCCTATATACACATAACTACTATATAAATATGTATATATGGGCCCACTGTATACTTTCCCATTGCAGTGGCATTAAAACATGAAAACATTATATATTTTTGTTTGATTAGCAGAATATGACATGAGCTAAAAGTGAACAAACGCAGATCACACAGCAGAAAGCAAGAGCAGTTATAAAGTCACTGTGTTGTCAATGCAAAATCTTTCCAAAGAATACAAACTTCATTTTTGACAATGCATAAATCCTTGAAACCATTCAACGATGTTTTTCTACGTTGCATAATGTGGAGAGCAATATGTGTTGATCCAATAGAGCAAACAACGACAACGAAAGTTGAACGGATGAAATCTTTAACGCAAAACATTTTGGCACAACCTTTATGTTTTTTTCCCACATGCAAAATTATTAAAACGCTGAAAACGCCACAGACAAAGTCCCTAAAGTGCCCAGGAGCAAAAACCACGTAATGCATTGTGATCTGTAACGAATTATAGGCATTTATATATATATGCTGCAATATTGAAACGATGCTATAATAACGCATCGACGCCACGCGTTGCATACATCGCGTGTGTACTCACTTTGAACTGGCGAGCGTCGGCTCCGCTTGGCGTCCGTCGCGTCGCGTCGCGGATCTGCGACTCGATCCGTAACGACCCGCCCACGGGCGCTGGATAACATTGACGTCAGAGGCGCGGCTCGGGATTTAACGGGAGCGGCGATTGGCCGACCCGTGTCCCAGGTACAGGTGTCACGCTCGCTGAAACAGCTGCCATCTCCAGCAACCGGCGGCGGTACCGACGTCTGAACGCTCCCGGGACGCGTCGGTATAAAGTGTATGTTCAGTATTTATTCGTGTGATGTTCAATGTAATCTTACAAACATAAAGTCCCATAAAGATATTTGATTTCATTGCACGTGCGCGTGCGTGTTGTTTGTGGGGCAGAACGAACCGAGAGCTCGCGTTCCTCACGCGCGGGCACGCGCGCGTTTAACTCCACCGGAACGGTGCAGAGCGCGACCCCGCTTATACGGGATTAGCTATAAATAGCGGTTCCTATCCGCTGGGCGACCGGCTCTGGTGACTCGGGCTCCATCGCTAAACCCTCAACCCTGTAGCCCGGGCCTGAGCATCACCTGTCCTGTACCTGCGTTCATACACGTCCACCTGTTATGATGACACCTGGGATCAGATCAGATGCTATTGGCTGATATGGGATGAGAACAATTGATCTGAGACTTCAAGTGTGATTTATCTTCATCCTAATTTTCCACATCATCATCATCATCATCCTGGACCCTCCACGCCCCTCCCCCAGCCACGCCTCTGGAAAGTGAGAGATCACGCCAAACGCTGGGCCAAGCCCCGCCCCTCCCGTATCATGACGCCTGATGATGTCAAACACACGTCCCCGCCCACACGTGGCGTCGTCTAGCCGTACGGCATGAAATGATGCTGAACTCACCAGGCATATATGCCTTAACATTCACAACCATTCACGTGCACAAACGCTCACTGTCAAGGGATTACACAGAAGACACACACAAACAAGCAAACACACACACACACACACACACACACACAGCAGGATTAACAACATAGTTCCACACAGACATAGCAAGATTACAGAGATACACAGACACACAGACACACACACACACCAGGATTAGAAAGAGACACAAATTACAATACTGGGCACATCAGAAAATCTAATGTGAATATCACATGCATCACCGAAAAACATTTATCAGTGCAATTAAAATGAATACAAAATCCCTGTTAGATTTTACTTGAAATTTCTGTCTCACAAAGCAAAGAAAGCCACACAGGTTTGGAACAACATGATGAACAACTTACACATTTACATTTATGCATTTATCCAAGCAACAAACACTGGCTTCAAGTTATATATTTTATCAGTACATGTTCCCTGGGAATCAAACTCAAACCAGCTGCTAACCAGTTGAGCTCCAGTAACTTATCCCACTAACTAGTAGATTATTGGGATTAATCAAATATTGGGATTCTAAGGAACACAGGTTTGAGATTTCATTGACACAGATGGATCAACCGGCCTCTGTTGAAATGCCCAAATCACACTGGAATTATCCCATACGAACACATCCGTGCCACAGAACAGGATGGGAAAGGCGAACATGCCAAACACACACACACACCGTCACAAAATAACCCCACTAATCTTCTCTCGATGGTTTAAACCCACCGAAGGAGCTTAATAATTTAAGAGGAAAACAGCATCAGTACTTTTAAGGACATATTCGGAGAGATTAGCCCCACTGCTCCCACCCGGAAAGCACAGACAACAAAAGACACCCTTCATGTTATATAAAAAAATGATGATGCAAAATGCATTTCATTTCCATTATGATTATAAATCTCTAACTACAGCAGCCACCGGGGGCGCTGTTGTGCTCAGTGTAACACATAATACTTGCCATTTATAAAACCTGATTTCTTTTCCTTGTTAAAAATTACACATATCTCTGTGTAACCATCAATTTGCATTGAATTCACATTCCTGGTTTTTGGGAATACAGAACAAACATATTGATGATTGATCTAACATGCTGCATCTTTAATTTCTCTGTTTTCTGTCTAACTTTTGACTCTCTGTCGCCATCTCTGTTTTAAACACAAATACTAACATCAAAACAAAAATATTTTACATCCTTTTCATGTGTCGAAGTCAAACAAACTTCAGACTGAGAGTTTAAACTATAAATCATTATAATTATAAACTTACCTTTGGGAATCAGGGAAAGGTAAGGATGTTGTTTTCAACACTGATCTGTTATATTTCTGCTCAATAACATGTTTAATGTTATTGTTGCTTTTGTAAACAAATAGTTGCGGATTTCAGTAGAAAGACAACAGGGTGGCAAAAATGTGGTTGCTCACTGAACTTAACACTGATATTAAATCTCGGTGCTTTGACCTATTTAAAACATTTGTACACTTAAAATTATGATTGTTTAAATATTTAATCTCCGCTTTCTGTGTAAATGTGTTATAAGACACACATATGGCATCAAATCGCAGCAATCTTCAACATGGCAAAACCTTAGAAGACACCGCATACGATTCTGATTGGTTCGTTGGTAGCAGCGTTGTGAAAAGTAACAGGTATCACTTGACAATGACGTCTCGAGTGCGGTCCACCGAGTGAACAATAATTTTACACAAATACAATTTTTAATAGAAACTAAATTAAAAAATATACAGCAAAGCGTTAAAATAAGACAATTATTATTTATATATGTTGAAATTGACAACATAGAGACTAGCTGCTGGCCGCTCTAGTCCCGCCCATTGAGTATTTTTACAAAATACAAATGTTTTAAAATAGCTTAATTTAAAGTTGTTCAACTGAGTCAAAAGAAACAGAAAAGTTTTACATTTTAAGCATTTCAGGGTTATATTTATATTTGTGCTTTTCCAGACTCATACAGACTCCCTGACAAGGGCACTTAGTAGCCAGCCTATGTAGGCGGTTTTCGGACGGCGCCATTTTAACAGGGTGGGAATGGTGACAGAAGCTCACTGCAAACGTGCACTATTAAGGGCCCTAGAAATCTATTTTACGAAGTGATATAAAATATGGATTCATCGTCGTCCAGCTCCAAACTCATCTATAAAAGTAAGTGGTCGGTTATGTGTCGGGTGACTGGTTAAGGATAGTAATGTTAACTAACTAGCTGGTTGTGTTATGCAGTGTCTGGGGAAGATATCAAAAAATTGATCCAGCTGAGATCCAGCAACTCTGCGCTTTTTGACGGCAGGAAAAATTCATCCAAAACAGCCTGGACGTGAGTTACGGCCCCCAAACGATCGTGTCGTGTGTTATTTTGCATTTTATATGGCTAATAAAAGTTTTAATGCGTTTTTTCCCAGTGCAATTCTGAGAGAAATGGGGCTTGAGGAAAAAATGACAACTGAACAGATCGCCAAAAAGTGGGAAAACCTCAAAGCAAGATATAAGGTTTGTCTCATTGCAATATCTAATAAACAAATTTAGGTTGTGACAACGTTTGCATTAAGTAACATGTTAAATATAATATTTTTAATGTTGTAGAAACGTCCAAAACGTTAATTTTTAGACTTTGCATTAAGGTTATTCTTTGGTTGTATAAAAAACATTATTCAAACTATATAACACTTTTGACATATGATGCATAGCGTTAAAATGTTCCACCAACATTACTGCCAGAACATAGTTTGGTTTTAGGTTTTATGCAACATTATTTAATGATTTTTTTTACTCCCAGGATGCAAAATATCCCCCTGTTGGCGTGGAGAAAAATCCCACCTGCTGGAAATGGTACAATCTGATGGACGATGCCCTGGGTGAAGACTTTGAGGAGAAGATCAGCCAGGCAGTGACCCCGTCCGTCTCCGTCAGCGAGGAACTGCCTCAGCCGAACAAAAGGTTACGGCAAATCAAAGTTGGAGGGGAAATTCTGGAATTCTTGGAAGAGGAGGGAACCGCGTTAAACGTGACGCCGGTGACCAAACCGCATTTGGTTAAGCAAGACAAACTGAAAGGCAAACGAGAGAGTCTGGATGTCATGAGGACAAAACTTCAACGAGAGAGACAACTTCTGGAAAAAGAGCTCGGAAGCTTGGAAAGAGAAAAGGCTCTTCTAGAACGGGAGAGAGCCCTGGCAGACAGGGAACGAGCGGCGCTTCAGAGAGACCGAGCGCAGCTGGAGAAAGACAAAACTGCGGTGGACAGAGACAAAACATCTCTGGAACAGGACAAAGTTCGATTGGAAAAGGACAGACAGGCTCTGCAGAGAGACAGACTGGCTCTCGAAAGAGATAAAAGATCTCCAGATTTCTTGAATCACGTGAATAGCAGCCCAGGGTGTAACGGATTAGACTGTTGCCATGAGAAGAACAGAGAAAAATTAATTCATTTGCTTGAAAGGGTGATTGAAAAGATTTGAAACAAGCTAAAATGGACAATTTTTTGTTTTGTTTGTTGTTCTTCTTGTAGTCTGGCATTTTGTAAACATCTAAAGTTTGTCAGTAAATATTTTTGTATTCTGCGTTCCGTGAGGAATCGTGTGAAACGTGTAAATGTATAATTTAAAATGTTTATCAGTCACACGTGGAGTGTAAGATGTTAAACGTTGGACACGTTTTTTCTTATACTGAACGTTTTTTGGAGGTTTGTTTACTGATTTTTAAGGTTGGTGTGTTTAACTCCAAGATCAGCTTGAAGTGAGACGTTTTATATCTCTTACGAATTGTAATATAACATTGTAAATAACTTACTATACCAATTTCTGTAAGTACAATATTTGTGCTCTACAATAAATGTTAAAATAATGTTAATGTCATTGCACAAATAAAGCATTTATGGATTGACAAGCAGCTGTCATTGTGGTGGTAATAAATGTTATAATAATACAAAATAATTGTTAGCTGGTATAAATGTGTCGTTGCAGATACACTCCAGGCCGCTAGAGGGAGACAGTGGCGCATTTCCTCCGTCAGACACTGAGCGGCCGCGAGGAACAAACGCTGCAGCGAAACAAACAGTCGTGCGAGAAGTTGAAGTCACACAAAAATCGTGACATTATTTACACCTTATTAAAGCGATTTCCATTATTTTGCCCTTTTACTGACCGTGGCAATGTCTCAACCGGTTCAACAATGTAAGTGCGAGCATGCATGGAAAAGTTTGAGAGGTTTCTGTGACTCCTAAAGGAAGATGGTGTTAACTTTGTATCTAATGGTTTCAATGAACCGACGGCTCAGACCAGCATGTGTGCTTGTGATCAGACATCAGACCTGTTGTAAATAAACATCTGCCTGTTTTAGGGTCTCACAAAGACACAGAGACGCTGATCAGGTGGCGAATGGCTCATGGATATTTATTCTCGGGCTGGAGAAACACTTGCAGAAATGGCTGGGAGTATGTAACGATTATTTATTACCACCAGTCAATCACTAGTGGATCAATAGCTAATAAATACCTACAAGGAAACCGAAAGTGTTTTTGCACAATGACTTAACGTGAACAAACTGTGAGCAATTGTGTTTTGCATTGACTTGACAACTAACAAATATTAATAAACGCTGTTTATTGTTAGTTTGTGATCATGCACGAACGTATGTTTGGTTTATTGTTAGTATAGCTGCATTATGTGGAGATGTTGGTCTGTAAAAAGTGCAAATGAAAGAAACTGTTTTTTTCAGGCTGTTTATACAAGAAACTAAGTCAGATCTGGATGGAGGAATTACTGCACGACGGGCAAAGAAAAAGTGGGAAAACTTGAAAGGCAAATACAAGGTGAGACGGACACAGAGTTGATGGTTATTGTCAGTGAAAGCCTCTTTTTCATTGCATGGTTAGTTGATATTCCAAAAGCTTCTGGTTAGTAATGCTAGTTTGTGCAATTATTACTAGTACCATTGCTAGTAAGATAGAGATAAACCCGTATAAATCCTGCTCCAGTACGGAATTAGCAAAACACGCTGATGTGTTTTTCCTTCCACACTTTTTTCCAGGTTTTGAAATCTCTCGCGAAGGACGTCGAAACCGTTAAACCAGAATCTTGGCGATGGTTCCGATTGATGGAACAGGCCGTAGACGGAGATCCCACCGAGATAGACCCCCCTAAACCGGTTCTACTGACCAACCCGGCGGACCAATCAGAATATGCAGCGCAGCCCAGCAAGAAGATGTACCAGGTGGAGATGGGGGGCGATATTCTGGAATTACTGACGCATTCGGTAATCGAGGTCAACACTCAAGAAACGGCGGAGGATGGAGAAACTTCATCGGATCCTCCAGAGCGGGTCACACCCATGGAAAAAAGTTCTCCAGAACCTCAAGACGAGCTACACGTCGAACGAGCGAAGCTCAGGAGAGAGAGGCGGCTTCTAGAGAAGGAACATTCAGATCTGGACCGAGAGCGAGTGCTTCTAGAGCGCGAGAGAGCCGTTGCAGAGAGGGAGAAAACAGCGCTGGAGAGAGACAGACTACAGCTGGAGAAAGACAGAGCTGCCGTTGACAGAGAGAGAGCGGCACTCGAACAGGACAGAGCGAGGCTAGAGCGGGACAGAGCGGTTTTTGAAAGGGACCGAGAGACTTTTACCGCCATGGCTCTCGGGTCCAACGGCACCGGACACTTTCAGTCGGACTCTCCTTATGTGGAAGACAGAAAACGGTTAATATTTCTGTTTGAAAAGTTAATCGACAGGTTTTGAGATGGTTCGGAAAAGAACTTAAAGTTTAAGCATTTCAAAGTTAAGTTATAGTTTTTGTTGTTGGTTGTATCAGAGTTCACTAGACAGTTTTATTTAGTTTTTTTTAAATTAAATAGACACTACAACTAAACAAGCTAATTTGTTTCAGACACACAAGACTATAACGTTGCTCCATTTTCCAAATAAACGTTATGCTAAGTATGTACTTGTATATATGAGCCAAAAATCGAGAAAATATTATTTAAAAAACAATAAATACATTTAATTAAATATCGCCATGTTCTGTATTATAGATCAAAGATTGTTTTATTGTTAACAAATTGCGTTGATCTATATGGCAGAAGTTTCCCGTCTTGTTCATAAAGTTCATAAAGTCTTTATTCTTTGTATATATTGTGGTAACTGTTTACTGTTTGTTCTGCATCCTACACAGATTTTAAGATATACGAGTTCACATGTACATTATATAAATTTGGGATGTACAATGTTTCAGTTAAAATAGCTTTTATTGCAACATAATGCAAATAATTTACTGTCTTTCTGTGTCTTTTTTTATATATTTAAATAGATTGAACAGCTGCACAGTGGTACAAATCGGACAGTTACCGTAAACAGCTGTCCTTTTGCTGTTTAAGCATTTAATACAAGCACATCCCATAATATTTGCATTTCTTCTTCCCTTATTTTTTATTGTCAGCTCAAGGTCGGTTCAAGTGCTGATCGCAGCTTATTTGTGTCACTAAATTTTGCTTATGAGCAGTAAACTATTGTTCTCTTTGGAAGTTCTCCTGACCTCGGTGACTTCAGGGTCTGCGGTATATAAGGTCCGCACGACGTCTTGAAGACCAGTCTGCCAGGACCCTGTAGATGAAATCTTTACTTCAATTCAGGGGGATTTGTGCAACAAGTCTTGATCTACAACTGAGGTATGTTCCTTAAAATAAATCCTGAGACTCTTGCTTGATATTTGAGATACAATGACTTATTTAACTTTGACTCAATAAATAACCAAGAGCTTAAATGCAAAGAAAGTTGCAATTGTTTTCTGAGATTCAAAGCACCTGAATTCAAGGATTTAACACTTTGGTGAACCTTAAATGGGTTACATTTCATTCTGGGACTCAAACAGACATGGACAGCTCACCAGAAATACTGGACTTTGAGATTTCAGATGAAAACAGGTAAGTACAACCTAAATGATTTATCTTCTGGGCTGGAAAAGCTACAAATGCACTTTTGCATTATAAAATGTTTCTCCAAAGTGCAGAAAACGGCGTGTTTCTGAGGCAGTGGGAGGCGCAGGTGCGTCCGTACATCGAGATGATCGATTACATGCGGAGAATCGGCATCGAGAAGGAACTGGCGCTGCCCTCCATCGCGGTGGTCGGCGACCAGAGTTCGGGGAAAAGCTCCGTGCTGGAGGCGCTGTCCGGAGTCGCCCTGCCGCGTGGAAGCGGTGAGTTTCAATATATAGTCAGAATATAGTTTCAAAGCATTGCTGTCTGTCACATAGAGATATATGGCAAGTTCACTGTTAAGTCTGTCAAAGCCTTTTGTTTATGTGTCAAATTATAAATGAATAGTTTAATAGTTACAAATGGCAACAGAAATTGTTCATTTTCTTATCCGGATAGTTACAGTCCATTATAAGCTTTCTGTGAACTTCAGGGATTTTATGCATGTGTTAATATATACAAAATGGATCAAATTTTACATACAATAATTTTATACATGCAATAACTTTGTTGATTTAAAATAATTGGTTTGGTGTAAAACTGAAGCCACTATTTAATATCTGTATATTTTTAAGTGTGACTTTAATGGCAGAATACATTTTAAAGCCAGTAGACAGTTTATGAGCTGAACTTATATATGCGTATAAAACATAATCGTGGAGTTTAATGTAAACAGGCATCGTCACTCGATGTCCTCTGGAGCTTAAACTTCGAAAACTGAGTAATGGAGACGACTGGACGGCTGTTATTTCCTACAAGGAAGTCCGGGAGACATTTCATGACCCCAAACAAGTGGAAGGTTTCGTCAGAAGAGGTGAGAACTCACTGGTTACCTAAATGATGAATAAGGCCATGTGTTATAAATGTTACCGTAAATGTTACTGTAAATGTGATTTCCTGTAATGTTTATTACAGCACAGAACATGCTCGCGGGAGATGGGGTGGGCATCTGTGATGACCTCATCAGTTTAGAGATTACATCACCTGATGTGTGTGACCTCACACTGATCGATTTACCCGGTATAACTAGAGTACCAGTTCAGGATCAACCTGAGGACATAGGAGACCAGGTGACTTATAGATGAATGGCTATATATATTTATTTATGTGTGTGTGTATATGTATACACATTATATATAATAAATTATGCGTTTAAATATGATTACTAATGTTTTCTATTACTAATCAATTATTATGAATTGCAGATTAGACGCCTAATATTGAAATTCATTGAGAAGAGGGAAACCATTAATTTGGTTGTGGTGCCGTGTAACGTTGACATAGCGACCACAGAGGCTCTGAGAATGGCACAGGGTGTCGATCCAAACGGGTCAAGAACTTTAGGTAGAACGTTTATTATATATGTATATATAGACACACACACACACTTATATATTTATACACATGCACACACATATAAATACATACACACATACATGCACGTACACATACACATATATAGTTATATATACACACACACACACACATATATATATATATATATATATTTATACACACACACTCACACTTATATAATACAAATATTATATTATAACAGATTTAAACAGTTTGGATAAATTGCCTTGATTTGTTCAGCAGGGCTGATACAAGCAGCTCGTTTCATTCATGTCTTTGTTCTATATCCTCTTCATCGCTCCAGCAATCCTGACGAAGCCGGATTTGATCGATAAAGGCGCGGAGGCTGATGTTCTGCAGGTTCTGCAGGGGAAGGTGGTCCCTCTGAAAAAGGGCTACACCATCGTCCGCTGCCGGGGTCAGAGCGACATAAACCAAAACGTCACGCTGGCCGAGGCCACCAGACAGGAAAACGAGTTCTTCCGGCAGCACTCGCACTTCAGGTATAATGCATCTATAACGTACGTTATATAATGTCTGTTACCTGTTCTATAATATTATATAAGCCACTGAGGAATATTTGTACCACCAGTTATCTTCTTGAAGAACAGAGAGCCACGATTCCTTGTGTCGCTACCAGACTCACTAAAGAACTGGTGGAACATATTAAGGCAAGTTTAATCCCTAAAGTCCAACTGGCTGCTGGTCTAGGATCAGTCTGAGAGATTTTTGAGGCCGGCTGATAAACGCTGTTGTCACAAAACACACATACTGATCAAATGTTTGTGTGCTTGAACTAATGGCTCAATCACACCAGCAAAAAATCCATATTGTTCAATATGCTAAATGTTTCTGAAACCTAATGTGAAATTTCCCATCGTTTGCTCCGATTACAGGCGTCCCTTCCATCTTTAAACGATCAAATTCAAGTCCACTTATCCGGTCTGAGGTTTGAGCTAAAGAGTTTTGATGAAGGTCCTCCTTTAGAACCGGAGAGGATGGGACCGTATCTCAGCAAGGTACCGCGAGAACCTCGGTTACGCTGTCAACCATCCAGTATCTGAGGTGAACTCATCTCTGTGTGTTTAGAAAATCCTGGAGTTCAGTGATCAGATAAGCGAGTTGTGTAGAACCGGAGAGTCCGGCAGCGGGAATCTCTACTCGCTCCTCCGACCGGAGTTCAAGAAATGGGAACGTCTTCTGAGTGACTCCAAAGCATCTTGTATGTTATATGGTCACAAGAAACACAGATTGAATTACTTTATCATTGTTTTTGTAAACAAGCATTTGGTATAAATCTGCTAAACAAACATTCAGTTCAAACATACGGTAGGTTGTTTAGAGACGCTAGCAATAGCAACCTAGCCTGAAATCATAAGATCCCGCCCACCATTCAGAGAGACCTCCAAAGCCACGCCCCCTCCTGTACAAGAATGCATACATACATAGTTTGACAGGCAAGTATGATGTCCAATCATTGCATTTGG
>JBAJNP010004692.1:0-32332 GCA_036877545.1 Yasuhikotakia modesta | reverse complement strand
GTTCCAGTCTTGTCAGAGCAGATGGTGGAGGTTGAACCAAGAGTCTCCACAGCTTCAAGATTCTTCACCAGACAATTCTTCTTTGCCATTCGTTTGGCGGTCAAAGTCAGACACACCTACGTGAGTAGAGTTAAGCTTAGTTAAGTAACGTTTCTTTGGCTTAGGCATACCAGTTAAAAGGATGGGAACATGAATATGCCATAATAGACCCAACAGATTAAAATGTGCTTTAACAACTTACAGTTACAGTGGCAAGGAGACCCTCAGGTACATTAGCGACAATGATTCCAATAAGAAAAATGACAGCTTCCAACCACCCATAACCAAGAATCAGAGAGAGGATGAAGAAGGTCACACCGAGGAAGACAGCGACACCAGTGATGATGTGGATGAAGTGCTCAATCTCTTTAGCTATTGGTGTTTTTCCACCTTCCAGGCTGGAGGCAAGAGTGGCGATACGACCCATGACAGTCCGGTCACCAGTGTTTATGACGATACCTCTAGCAGTACCTAATAAATACACTCAAACTATAAATTATGTTTTTTGATAGTCATTTTAAAATTCAAAGACATTTCAAGTGTTGCACCTTCAACACAGTTGGTGGAGAAGAACGCAATGTTTCTGGTCTCCAGAGGGTTTTCGTTGGAGAAGTCTGGAGTACGAGTCTGGGGCTCAGATTCACCAGTAAGTGAAGAATTGTCCACCTGGAAAGGTTCAGAAATTCAAAGTAATTAAAAGTTCTGCATCAGGAATGAAATATTCTAATGGCAATGTTGGCAAGCCACAAACCCTGGCATACTTAAACTAGAAGTCAATGGACGAATAAAGCTTTAGATTTTACCTTGCATCCATGTGCTGAGATGATACGAAGGTCAGCTGGGATTCTGTCTCCACCTTTGACCTCCACCAGATCTCCAGCAACAACCTCCTCAGCATTGATGCTCTTTTTCTCTCCATCACGCACAACCAGGGCTTGCTGCATCACCAGAATAAACGCCAGTAAATATTCTGATGTTTTTGTCACTGACACATTTGTACCAATAATTCTACATTTCTGTACCTGAGGAACAAGGTTCTTAAAAGATTCCATGATCTTTGAGCTCTTGGCCTCTTGATAGTATGAGAAGCATCCGGTGATTATAACAACAGCAGCAAGCACGATTCCAAGATACAGCTGCAAAAATGTAAAAATGTATTTAGTTGGGAAATACGTTTATGTCTTAATATGATACTAAACTGTGACTAGATGAAATGAGGCAGCTAAGCTTAAACACGTTTGTTCTCTCATACGTTGTCATTCGCTGGTTCGTCTTCTGAGGCGGCCTGGATTCCGTAAGCCAGGAAACAAAGAATTGCTCCAATCCAAAGCAGAGTTGAAAACCCTCCAAAGAGCTGTTTGCAGAACTTCACCCATTCTGGAGTTGTAGGAGGCGGGGTCAAAGCATTGGGCCCATCTCGAGCCAAGATCTCTCTTGCACGGGAAGAAGACAAACCCTGGCAGAAGTAGACAATAAACAGTAAACAAGCTGAACAAGGGTAGATATACAAGGCGTGGTTGTTGTTTTACACACTATAATTGTGTTAGATTAGAACTGAATAAAATCATTCGATAATAAAGGCAGGTGTCCTTGTAGTGCTGGGGCAAGGTCACACTATTGCACAAGCGTTGCTCCAAAAGGGGCGGGGCTAAGGAACAATGACCTGCACCCCTGAGTCTTGAAGCACAGTTCGTGGCTGACTGACTTATGAAGTGACAGACTTTTTTTGACTGTTCTTTCTCTGATTCTGCAACAGCACTGTTGTGGATGAACAGAAGCAATGGCTGAAGACAGGCATGTTTTGCAATTAGGGCAGCGGTGACAAGATGCCATTGGCTTCAGGTGAGATTCAGACTCTCTAATGCTGCTGCAGTTGGAAGCCCAGCTGAAGAGTTAAAATAAAAGCAGCAGTTGGGGGCGGTGCTAACATGGGGGGTGGGTGATGGTTACATGCCCTTAAAGGTTATAAGAACCAACTGTTTTTGGGGCTTTTTTGGGTTAGTTAAGGTTTTAGTGCAAAATCACCATAAATAACATCTAAATGTGGCCTTTGTGTATATAATTATTGGGTCGGTACTGAAGGTGCCAATTAGACAGGAAAGCGTCTTGAGCTTAATGTTACTTTTCAACCAAGCTAACAATTGTAGGTTGTCAGAACGTTTCCCTAATATTTAAGTGACCAAAACATTCAAAATGTTGTTTTGAAAGATCTAGGAATGTTTAAAAGACAATTGTAATTGTAATTCATTATAAAACATTTTTCAAACATTTTTAAATTGTGTAACGTTTATTAAATGTTCCACTAGTAACTTCACAGCAACATTTAAATTTACATGACATATAACATTTAAAAAAGTCTACAAATGTTATTGCAAGAATGTTTTTTAACTGAGAGAACTTTTAGGAATGTTAGCAAACGTTCTGAGAACATTCCCTGTTATATGGGATTGTTTAATGGTCTACAGTGAATGAAGGTATATAACTGTACATTTTAAAGAAGTGTACGACTTACATTAAATGTTCAATTTTAAAATATTGAATTAAGTTTTACTCACCCTGTTCAGGTCAGTGCCGTATTTACGATGAAGCTCATCCAGAGTTAACTTGTGATCATCCTACAAGATACAGAGATAAGAGATTTGAAATCACAGTTCCTTATTACCGTTAAACTGCAAGAGTTGAATTTGAGCTTGTAGACATTTTAAAGTGATGTGCAACTGAAATATCTGAGTTTGACTTTCGTACCAGATCAACTTCTTTCTTCAGATCATCCATATCCTTCTGCTTTTTTTTCCCCTTTTTTGGCGGTTTGGCTCCATCCTCTGAAGTTGCCGCCAACTTGTACTTATCATTCCCCGTCTATTAAATAAAAATACAAATAACAGACTGAAAAAACACCAACATTGGAATAATTTTGCAAAACATTTTCAAGCAAACTGTGAGATGAAAGCAAGTTCAAGAACGATGTTCCACTCACGCCAAGCCCCATTTTCCTGATTTATTCCAACCCCAATTCCGAATCGTTTGGGTTTGTCTAGATTTGTTTGTCCCCTCTTAGTCTCTCCTCTTCTGAGACAGAAGTCTCTGTGTGTTTAATCCAGGTTCACAACATTTATACTCTGCCAACTCACCTGTTTTTCAAGGAGGGATTTCAGGAAAACTGGGAGGAGTTTGGCTGAGGTCGACTTGAAATGAATTCAACCTTGATCAAGTCATATAGGTCATTCAGTCCAGATAAAACCAGAAGTTTTTAAATGACCTTTTAAATGATCTGTCACATTATTTTTATTACAGAAAGGTCTAGTAATGTACAGTTTTCTTCAAGTTTCTGCAGTGTTGAGCTCTGAGTTTGTCTTTTGTCTGATTTCTTTGTGATAATCAGACACAACCCTATTTTATGACTTTTGGCCACTTCTCATTTCAAAGGTAAGATGACTGACTGCGTAAATTGAATGCTTTTGGCATTCAACACCCTGTAATAAATCTGACAGGCCAGCCCTGCTAACAGCGAATGTTTTCGGAACGTTAGCTGACGTTCTCTCAAGGTTATCAAGGATATTCTTGCAGTAACGTTATTTAAAGTTACATATCATATATCAAAATTGTTGTTCTTAGGTTCTTGGTGGAACGTTTTAAAACCATTACAAAATGTTAAAATGCTTTTAAATGTTAGATCTTCAAAATGAACCTTCATGAGGGAAACCAAGCTTACACTGCATTTGAGGCCTGTGTTCATACATACATGTCTGTGTTTTGTAAACGTGTTGCTATCTTTTGTCAGTCAACAGTGGATTAGGTTTTATGCACATTTCTAAGCAGAATGAGAACTTTACCAGCAACTGCATGTCAATATATGAGTGAATGTCTTGATGATTTGCATGGATTTGTATGTTAAATGAGAAGCACTAGAGCAGCTGGTTTTGTAGCTCTGAGGGACACGGGTGTGTCCATAAATGATGCCGTGCTTCTGAAAGATAAAAGCATCCTTGTGGGAACGTTACTAGTGCCTATGAGCCACATCTACTTTTGCTACCAATTCAAGCAGAAATCAACACATTGGTTATGTTGGTTACATTTTAATATCGTTTTACCTCATAAAAGTCTGACACTCATTAACCAGACAGTAACTGAACCTGTTTATTAAACGCCTTCTGTTCTCTAAGCTATTATCCCAGCTAACAACTTTAGGTTGTAAGAACGGCAACCTAATGCAAAAAATATATTTTGAATGTTCTGGGAACGTTCAGTTTTTTAAAGGCTGTATTAACGTCATTGGTTATTTAAACATTATTCAAACATTTTCTGCAACGCTTTCAAAAAGTTCCACTAAAAACTTAAGCAAAATAAATATCATATGCGTTTACATATAATAAAATTTCAAATAACATTATTGCAAGTAAATAGTTTAATAACTCTGAGAGAACTTTCAGAGAATGTTAACCAATATTCTGCAAACGCTCCCTGTTAGCTAGAATCATAACCAAGCAGGCTGTTCACAGAAAACCACCCTTATGTTACCCAGAATTCATTGGAATAATGAGGAAATTGTTACTTTGCAAGGATAATGTGTCACTCAGTGGTTACAGAAATACCTCGGATAAGGATCAAATCTCACTCGGTAACAATGAACAATGAACTCTTAAACTGTGAAATCTATCATTTAGTCAGTGTGTAATTGGTCTGTCTGACACAGTGATATTCCCGTGACAAATAGATGGTGTTGAATCTGTGTTTGCTGCGAGCGTCTCTGCAGAAGAACAGGGGCCGGGGGGCTGGGCACACAGAGCACACGTGACGACAGTGGGGACGGGCGCAGACGTGACCAGAAATGGCAACCAAACGCTTTTGGTTTTTTCTTTTGCCAGGAGGAGAAAAATTCAATGTCATTCCTTCACTAAATGTGTGACATAAATATGGAAAATGATTATCATTTTAAATAAACGTGATAAACTATTTAAATGTAACGTTTTTAAATCATCAACATATTAAACAAAATCACTAAATGTATAAGTTGCACTTTTTTAAAATTATCCGGAAAGGTTACAGTAAAACGTATATGAAGAATAAATAACGTTGCTGAAACTTTGTTTTAATCTATATTACAAATTGTCAAAATGTACAGGAAAAATATTAAAGGGAATAAGTAAAAAAAGCACGTTTTGGTTCATGTTTTGGAATTCGTCAGGAAACAGTGTCTCCAGTTGCGTGTCTTTATTTGGCCAGTATGGAGTGTGTCCTGTGATGTCAGATGATGTTACTCATCAGTGCACCGTAAGAGCTGCAGTGTGTCTGAAAACGTCAGCCGTACTGAAACGGCGCAAAGAGAGACAACAGAATAATAAACATGACAGCCGTGAAAGAGGACAGTGTCTGTCTCACTGCTCGTGTGAGGAAGGCTGCGAGCAAAAACAACGAGAAACTGAATTTACAGGAGAGAGAAAACATCACTGTGTAGTTCTCTTAAAGACACAGTTCACCCAAAAACAAAATTTCTGTCATTTGCACGCCCTCGTGCTATTTAAAAACGCGTCTCTTATTCTTATGTTAAGAAGTAAATGTTAATTTTTGAAGCTATGAATAACTGTTCTTGCATCTTATTATGTTGACAATAAATAAGGCCGTCAAACTCCAGATTATATAATGAGGTCATATATGATGTCATAGAATTCTTCATCATGTATATTTTATTACGTCTTCACTGCTGTCATGTGTAAATAATGTAACGCTACCCCACAATTTTAGGTTGTAGGAACGTTTCCGTAACATTCCACTAGCTACTTAAAGGAACGTTTCTTTAACAATACAGCAAGAATATTTTAATAATGCTAAGATAGCTTTTAGCTAACTTTCTGAGAACATTAGCTGGGCGATAGTTGGCGTGTATCTTAACCCTGCCCAGAGTAAGGTGAGGATGAGAAATGGTGACATTTTTAGGTGAACGCTCCTTATTAAAACACTCATTTATAATGCACCTGTAATCACCCCACAGGGAACGGTCAGGGAACAGAGCCCGGGAGAAATCTCGACACACGCAGGCCTCTCACTGAACCACGTCTCCAGAGAACCAAATCGCTCAGATCAGCAGCCCTCTCACACACATAAGAGCCTTTGTGTATGTGAGGCTCACCTCTTGTGAGAGACCATTGTTTCCTCTGAGAGCTGTGGAGAAACAGAGCCAGACAGACTGAGAGAGACAGAGAGAGACAGAGAGAAGCCTTACTTAACTGAGCCCCTGTTCAAAGATTTTAGTCTCCAGGGTTCAGGTTACTAGACGTCCCCCCGCCCACATTTGTCCCGGAACAGAATTTTCCACTCGTCTTTTCCGAGTGGAAGACACCTACAATAATCTGCTCTGTTTCTCAGCCCTCGTTCTCTCATTATACGGCCGTCTGCAGCAAAACATAGACACTCATTTTCAGACATTTTGTTCTGCACTCATAAACACAATAATCCTTCCTTGAAAGACATCAGCAGCCATGGTTACAAAAAACTACGTTATAAAGATCAATTATTATAAAGACGAGAGAATTTACCAGCAAAAAGGAACTTTTGTCACTGGTGATGCAATAATATAATGCATAGACAGACCTGCCACTGAAAGTAATAATTAATATTACAAGCAATAAATATATCGGTAGAAGAGTTAGAATAAAACAGAAATTAAAAAAGCTTGTATTTTTAAACCAGGGAAAGGTAATGTTCTCAGAACGTTGGCCAAACGTTTGAAAAACGTCACAGAAACAAAACATCTGAATGTTCTTATAAAACTAATGCAGCATCTAAGAAACTGGACGAAGACTTTCAAACTAACATTTTTGTTACTAATGGAAACATTAGGGAAACATTCATATAATCTAAAATTGCTTTATAAATGTGCTGGGAAATATTTAAATAATTCCTTCTTTCTTTCAGCTGGTTCATTATTGCGTTACACTTGAAGCGTGAACAGTCGTGCCCTCAGGATGTCTGTTTTCCTGTAAACAGTAAGAAAGCAGAAAGATAAAGAGTGACACAAATGTATAAACACAGGGCGGACAGTGAAAGTTAAGATTTGGTGTGACGCTGAAAGCAACACGTTGACCCAACAAACAGCATTTTTCAGAGTCATGAGAATTCAGTCTGCTGAAATCATCGTGAAACGCTGTAAACGCTGTTTAAAAGCCAGGTGGAGGCGTTTTAGCTTTGTTAGCGTTTAGTGCTAGAAGATTACAGATAATCACTGTCCTGAAATCACTCTTTTGAGTTTAAACCATCTCATACCATCTGATAAAAACGTACCAGTCAAACCTGAGTACAGAAACAACTACAGGAACTGGCATAAACTAACTAACTTAAACACAGAGAATTTTACATCGTAAGAACATCACAGCATTTCCATTCAGCAACAGAAATATTCTTGTAACGTTTTTTAAATGATGTATTAACATTATAAATTCGTCACATTTTTAAAAACATTCCACCAACTTCCTAAGAATAACATTTTTGATGCGTGATATGCTATATAACGCTAAAATCACGCTCTACCAATGCTTATACAAGAACGTTTTTGTGGTACCTTTTCGAGAAGGTTCTGAGAGCGTTCCTGTTAGCTAGGTCACGGCATGTGTTGAGTCACTCATGAGTACGGCTTCACACTAAGAGCCTCTGGCCGGCTGTCAGGTCGAATAAGGGCCTAGTAACGCGAGGTCACCCAAGAACAAAGCTTTGGTCATACAACATCAAGATCAGACTCTCAACAATCTGATGCTCTTTCCGAGCGCATCATTCTTCATAAGATCTACTTCTCTGGGAGCACGGTTGACGTTTATGTTCTTCATAACAGAGGCTTTACACAGCCGGACGCGGGTGTTCCTTCAGAGCCCGTTTGAGAATATTAGCCCTCAGTATTCGGACAAAAAACAAACACACCTGAAAGAGCTTCTGTTCTGGAACAAACATCCAACTAATTATTACGGGATAAACAAGCAGGCTGACGTCTGCACTAAACAAAATGAGCTATTGACTACAGCAACAGACATAAATAGATTAATCTGCCACCGGTTCATTATTATTATTAAGCGTAATGCCTGTACTGGCTACCCAGCTAACAATTTTTGCTTGTAAGAATGTTATTCAAACCTTATTTAATCCTGTAATGTTCTTAAGAATAACAAACATTTCTAATATGTATGATAAACAAAATGAGATTTACAAAATGTTCTTCTAATTACTAAATGTTACTGCAAGAACGTCTTTGAGAACTTTTAAAAAACTTTAGCCAACGGTGTGAGAACGTTTCTCGCTTCCCAGGTTTGAATGCAACACACAATTACTCCGTGTTCCAGGCATGTGAACAGTTGTGCCCTCAAGACATCTCTGCTTTCCTGTAAACAGTATGAAAGTAGAGGCAGGAAAGACAAACGCAGATGTATAAACAGACAACAGACTGTGAAAGTAAAGATTAGTGCAGGTCACTAACAGACACAACAAACACACGGTTCACAACGGATCATTAAAACCCTTCACTGAAACCACCATTTTCTTCATCCGGGCTCATCGGTGTCTGCTGTCTGAACTTAGTGCTGAAAGGTTTTTTTTGTCTATGACAACAGTAAGTTCATATTTCCACGTCATCACATACATTATGTTTCTCCTTCACACAGCAATGAAGTGAAATCAACAGCAAACAGAACGTTTTGTTTGTCTCTTGCATTTCAGATGTTTCTCCTATGAAAATACCCAGAAATCTTATATCTACAAGAGAGATCTCAACAAGGTCACAAACTCTGCTTACATTTACTAAAAAAACAACTTTTGCAATCAACAATCGAGAATGTTGAACGTTTATTGATTTTCAGGGTATGGCCACAAAACCGCTGAGGTATTTCTCAAAATATCTTCTTTTGTGTTCCACAGAAAAAGTCATGTACGTTTGGAGCGAAATTAAGGCGAGTATACCGTGAAAAACTCTCTCTTAATGTGTGTCAGCAAATCATTTGTATTCATGGCCATTTATCCTGAGACAAAATTGACACATAAATAAAACATGTCTGAGGGCTCCATTAAATATCCTGCGGTTTGAAAGAGCGTCTCTGAGTGATATAATGTTCCTCTGGGATAATCTGAGGACTCAATCTCTAAACTGGACTGAGCAGGACAGGACTGGCTACACGTGACCAGAGGCGGAGCTCTTAAAATACCAGCAATAAAGTCTCACCACTTTATAAGATACACAAAATGTGTTTATTTCTCTCGACCTGACATTCACGTTTCACAAACTACTCATTTTTTACACAAAAATAGCTAGCATGCGCAAACAAAGCGCAACGTTTAATTACCGTGGCAGATTTACAAAGCAATACATGAACTACCGGTTCTGGTGTTGTAAGGAAATACACATGAGCTTTAAATAACTTCTGTGTTTGTTCTGGGGAGCTGTAGCTGACAGAGGCAGAGGAGCGCAGCTGCATCAGGTGCGATTAAGACACGGGAGGTTGTGTAACAGTTTCTCAAATTTGCATTTTGGTGGGTTGAGCTTTAGGCACAAAGTTACTGAATGACCTTCAGAGAGGAAACTGGGAATACAGGGAAAGCAACTTAAAAACTTCTGGTTGTAAGGAAGTTTCCTTAACGTTCCTGTCAAGTAACTACAACGTTTAAAGCGTTGCTTAAAAACATAGTTTTTATACGTTTTTGAAACGTTTAAAATATTGAAAACATCCACTTTTAGATGTTGGATTAACATTATTGCTTGATTGTATGATTGTTATTCAAACGTTTTTAAAATATTCCTGTAACAATATAAAGTTGTTTTCGGTAACTTTCAGAGAATGTTTTGAGAATGTTTGCTGTTAGCTGGGCAGGAAAACAAGTGTGTGTTGTGACATCATATTAGCATCAACATGCAGAGCAAAGCAAAGTTCATTTTCATAAAGTTCAGTTCATAGCTTTTGATGAACAAATAATCGACACAAATTAAAGCTTCTTAACTCAGTAGAAAACTAAATACAGCCCTGCAACAGCAGAGTGTTATAATTGATGTTTCTTCCCCAGCAACTTCAAACACGTCTCCCCGAGACTGAAGAGATCTCAACAGCATCTCAAATGGTGCTCAGATTTACCCGATACCAAAATCTGCAATAAAATGTCAGAGTTCCCAACATGACAAACATCTTTCTTTGAGCATTATAGCTTAATTTATCTGAGAGATTCTCTGCACATCATTCTAAAACCATGTACTTTAAACTGGCTCATCATTGATCACAAGCAACGACAGAACAAACATCTAACAAACACTGAATCTCAGGACAGCGAGAACACGGATCTGAAAACATCACGGCACCCAGGGAAGACTGAGCTCAGGACTCTGCGAGAGGTGGAAAAGTTTAGCCCAGACAGGCAGGAGGAGGTCCCAGAATTCACACACCCACTGTCCTTGGCTCTGTGCTTCTCTCATGTACCTTCAGAGGTCATATCTCTGTTCCCCACACACTGACTCCAAATAACAGACTGTTTATGTGCTTCGCTGCTCTCATCACATTCATATTCCTAAATACCTCACATGCTCTTGTGCCAGCTAACAGCTAACAGCTAACTGGGAAAGTTCAAAGAACGTTGAGTAACATTCTGTAAAAGTTCCCTTAAAGTTGAAAATGTTCTTCAAGTAACATTAGTATATATAGTAGTATATACATATATATGCACCTCATAAACAACTTGTACATTAATATATATATACAAAATATATACACACACAACGTATATACAATATAATATTAAGTATAATATAATATAATATTATAATAATATTAAGTTGTAAGTGGAACTTTTAAAAAACGTTACAAAAATGTTTCAATAAATTGTTTCAAAAAACCAAGGAATAACGTTAATATGATGTCTAAAACTGGACTTATGAACAGTCCTGGAACATTCAAAATAACATTTTTGTTACACAATTAGAAACATTGGGAAACGTTCTTACAATGTAAAATTGCTCGCTGGGATGTGAGGTCAGCTGTGATTTGACAGAAGGGTGAGCTGTCATTGCACAATGTCGTTCCCAGCAGTCTGTGTGGTTACATTACGGAAAGGCCAGCTAACGTATTAACGCTAGCTTTCAGAAGCTAATCCCTGACACATTCCAGAACTGTTGCTCACCCGACAGTTTATTAACATGGAAAAATGTCGCTATAGAGGAACACTGACATTTGCCAAAGACTCTTTAAAAAGGACAAAATAGTAATTATTTAAGTACAACATCAGTTGAAAGCTTTCAAACAGGAAGATACAAACCAATGAATGAACAGATCTGAAATTTTCAACACCTACAAAACGAAACCTTAATACTTTCCAAAGCCTATAACAGAACATAACAGAATTCTTTAACAGAGCTACAAAGACAAGAGAAAAACACCAGCGCACAAGAGAACTAAAGTTAGAGACTAAACTAGTTTCTTATTGAAGTGGTCCATGTTCTAGCTAACAAGGAACGTGCTGAGAACGTTTGCTAATGTTCTGTAAATGTCCCTCAAAGTTAGCAAAAGCATTCTTGCAGTAATGTTTTCATACATGTCATAAAATATTATTTTTAAGTTTCAGTGGAACATTTTTACAACCTAAAATTGTTAGCTGGGACGTTCCGTTCACTGATAATCTCTGTTCTGGTAATCTGGATTATGCTTCAGCACAAATGTGCTGCTATGTTAATACTTGTAATATGATGTACTGTGATATGATGAAGAGACATTCCTGTGGTGTCACCGATCACGACAGCGACATCATCACAGAAGCGTATGTGCAGTAACACAGATTAATCTGCCTGAAATCCTCTTTCTGATGAGATATGAGACCTTAAAATAGACAGAAATGAATGAGAAAGAGAAGGATGGGCGATTGAAAAACAGAGCGGCAGGCAAAAAGGCAGTGAGAGAGAATGTGTGCGTGTATGTGTGTGTGGGGTGTGTGTGTGTATATGTGTGTGTGGGGTGTGTGTGTGTGTGTGTGTGTGTGTGTATATGTGTGTGTGTATATGTGTGTGTGGGGGGGTGTATGTGTGTGTATATGTGTGTGTGTATGCATATAAGCATTACATATTTGTGTAATCATATACCATCAACATATGCAGTTACTATAAATTATCAGAATTATAAAATCTGTATTTTCATTTGTGGGTTTCCCAGCTCATAATTTTTGGTCTTGTAAGAATGTTAAGATGTTGAGACAGTTTGAGACATTGTTGAGATCTCTTCTGAAACTCTAGAGAAGAATTCTGGCACCTTACTGGGATGTTTTCCTCAGGACAAAAATCCTGAGGAAAGTGTAAGAGCAAATATCTCCACCCGGCTAACAGGAAATGTTCTCAGAATGTTGGCTTACGTTCTCTAAGTTTCCAACATTCTTGCCACAATCATGTTAGTAGATTCACCAAAACATCTTTCTTGAGTTGTTAGTGGGATGTTTTTAAAATGTTAGCACAGATTATGATCCCAAAGTCCCGGGAGGATTTGATGGGTCGTCGTGTAAGAGGTAAAGCGAGGAGACGTGGAGATCGTCCGTCTAAACAGCCAGACACAACTGCCCCCTTTTTTAGCAAAAACCTCCAGACAACCTGCTGTTGCTAGGCAACCGGCGTGCATGACAGAGAGAAAGCTTTAAAGATTATCGCTGGCGATCCACGAGGTTCAAACATCTTTTCAATTACATTGTGACACAAGAGGTGAAACCAGAACAGACCTTGTTTTCCTTGAGAGCCTGTGATTGTAAAGGCCGGCAGAGGGGAACAATCAGATCACGCTTAAATAAGTTTAAACTGAACTTTTCCACGGCACATACCGTCATTCCAAACATATTAACGTTCATACATTAGAGCCGCATGAACGGTTCTTCCGTTCGTGCGTAAAACACGCGCTGGTGGACTGAGGGCAAATCCAGCCTCTCATAACATTTGCGGATCATTTGACACGGTGCTAATGATTATTGCATTATAGGCTTTTTATTAACATGGACGTTTACCTGAGGCTGTGCTGTTCGGTTTTATTAGTCGGCAGTTACGAATTACAAAGCAAATATATTTTGCAAGCAAATGTGTTTAATAGAACTTTAACTTCATTGGTCTTGTAACCGATGTTGTAGATTAATGGGAAGATACGAGATTAAGAAAGAGTCTTTCATGTCCACGCAAAACATACTGACACGGTGGTTGTCAAGGTGTTGCTATGCAGTACAGGCGTTTTGAATGCATTGCAGTGAGTTGCTAAGGAGTTACTAGGGTGGTGCCAGATTGCCTGCCTGAATTTTTTAGTGGGTCATATTTTAAGCCATCATTTCTTACTAGAGTTTGTTGAAATCAACTAACAGCAACAGCATTAATAAACGCAGAGATTTGTGAAGATTTCTCCTCTCATTTGCTTTAAATAGAAATGATAGTTTTGGTCTCGTGCTTGAATCTGTTTCTTCACTTCATCTCCTGGGAACTCACTCAGTGTTCAGTGCAGCTGTCCTACAGCTGCTATCAGCGTATATTTATATCTGTAAAGATAACATGAAATAGACCAGTGAGCAACAACAGACATCCCATAATCAACCCATAGAGTTTCCATCAAGTAATAAAAATGTTAAAAGAAAGTTGGAAGAACATTCAAAACATTCATGTTTAGAAGTTAGCTTTAGCGTTTGGATATAAAATGTTCTTTAAACTTTTTTATTCTGTAAAGTCTGTAACTTTATATAATGCTCCACTAACATAACAATAATGTTTTAGATATACATGATATATAATGTTTTAAAAGTTCTACAAACGTTGCTGCAAGAATGTTAATAGAACGTCGGTCAACAGTCAGACAACATTCTGAAAACGTTCCCTGTTAGGTGGGTGGCTGCTTTGAAATTGCTATTCACTTACGGATAATGTGACGTGTAAAAGAAGAATTTTAACTACACAAACAGGACAGATTGTATCTCAAGCTGCAGGAGTTATTGTATCTGTGTCAAGCAAATAAAGCGACATTAGAATTAATTAGTTTGTAACAGCGGCTTCATAATTTATCACGACATTTTACTTCATGTTTTAGCATCTATTTCAGTGAGATGATGAACAAAGAAGACTGTCAGGAACTTGTATGATTCATTTTTCATCCCAAAATTACAAAAACTATGTTTATCATTGTAAACGTTGCAAAATTAAAACGTTTTACTGTAAAGCATCTATTTATTTTTTAAGATAAACATGCTTAATTTGCAAAAAAACATTATATTGAGGGTAAAATGTGACCCAGATGTTGTATTGAGTTTTATTTGATAAACATAATCTCTGTGTCTCAAAGGCTTTACGTAATACAAACATGTATCAGACCATCTGTGTGTCAAAAAATACATTTTCGCCTGACAATAAGAAACACTTTTACTCAGCGTATAAAACTTTAATGATCAGGCATGTTCAGTGTGTTCCTCTCTGTTACTGTAAATGTTTCTCTGAGGAAGGTTACACTGGTTATAAAGTAGGGTAGACAGTTTCAGAGACCTAGCCTTAAAAGCATAAGATCCCGCCCTCAGCTTCAGAGACAAACCTCCTCCAATAGCGTGTGGCGGAATGCTAATACATAGTTTGACAGACAAGTGGGACAGCCAATCATTTTATTCAAACCGAATGCAACGAATGGACAAAAATGTTGTGGTTTCACAGGAGATAAATGTTTAAATATAAATTAATTTATTGCATGTTTATTAGTGACCGCTATTCACAATGAAACAAACCAGTTTGTTTCAATCTGTTACATTACTAACTAAATATTGTCAATATTTATATTATTCTGAAGAAAAATAGCCCACAGAAATATAGCCCACTTACTTGTCATACCGCACTTCCCCCAAACACACACACACACACAAACACACACACACACACATACTTGTTCATAATAAATATTCAGTTTAACTCAGAAAAGCGTGTGACCTTTTAGCAGTAAAATGGTTTGTGACACTGTTTCACTCTGACCTAATCATTATTAAAGCGTTATAAGGAGTGAAAGACATCTTCAGATTTAGCTAAAGATATTTTGAAGATGCACATAAAAGCATGTCATCTCTTTTTCTCTTCCAGCTTCTTCTGTATCAGCTAAATGAATGTGACAAACACAAGCTCACATATTCTTGTTCTCAGCATGACTCTCTCTCTGTCTCTCACACACACACACACTCAGGCACACACACACACACACGCACTCAGGCACACACACACACACACACTCAGGCACACACACACACTCAGGCACACACACGCATGAAGTCTTTGTAATTATGATTTAATGTGCCTCTCCAGAGACTCAGTGTAGAATATAAAAGAAGTAAATATCATGTCATGTCCCTGCAGTCATTTAGCATCTGTGGAGATTCTTTCAGACCTGAAACCTTGTGACCTGCAGCTCATTCTGTAGAGAATCTATAAAAAGATCCTGCTGTGGTTTGTGTTTGTTTGGTTTATCCTGATCTGTTCTGCTTTGTGTCATTTTAAATGACAACGAAAGAGGCTTCAAAACACTTAACAGAATATTTCATAATCTCACACAAATCTCTTTGTTAACAGCCGTTACTTTAAAAACGTTTGGCTGGACCTAGACTGTGTTCTGAATAATGTATTCAAATCCTAACCTTTGCTATTTTAAAGTAATCTGCAAAGCACCAGAAAAATCCCCTTTTAGCATCATAATCTGTTCTATATATAAGGATGCGTGTCTTAAAGGTTCGTAGGCAATGTCAGAGAGACTAGCGATAGCAAGCTAGCTTTGAAAACCGTCTTTTAAAGCCACTCCCCCCAAAGCATGACTTCCAATCATTGCATTCGGGGCGAAACATTTTAGCGGCTGCTATGAGACTGTGAAGAGACTCTCAACCAGCGTAACTAAACATGTTTCTGCAGCAAATCAAATGGGGTCAAGATGATTTAAAGAAACCACGACATAAACACTGAGACCGACCTGATGTCTTCATGTGAAGCTATTAAAATGAATAATGGAGAGATACTGGCTAGTAAATAGGACAGAGTGTTTCACATCCTGTTTCTGCATGTTCTGTAACCTCTTTAATGTTATACATCATATTTATCATATAACATTTTACAATTATTACAGAATTTAGAAAGGTTTGAATAAAGTTCTTATAACCAAGGGAAAATGTTAATGTAACAATCTAAAAAAATGGATATTCCAGTTTTTATTTCCATTTTTTTTTAACAATCAAATTAAAATCTTTAACGTTTTTGCTGCTTAATGGAAACATTAGGGAAACATTCTTACAACCTTAAACTGTTTTAAGGTTGTGTTATTTAATGCAAACAGGACATTCACATACACAGCGCGGTACTGTGTTGTCTTTACTGCTAACATGAAACATGCGGTATGCTAGCGCTCTGACATAAATGAACTGACAGCACTGATAATGAACAATACGCGTGATGCTGGATTATATAACCCTGCTGCTTGTTTCTCTCCATATCCGGTCCTGAAATACACTCTGATGTCTAAAGTTATTACGTCACAAAGCCCCTGTGAACGTCTGTTTAACTACATGCCAGCCTATGTAAGAGTCGCTCATCAATCACAGCGTACGGCTGCCACAAGTCTCATTAACTTCCACCCAAAACTTTAATTAGATGCTTGTGGCCTAAAGAAAAATCGTCAAAGCTGGATTATATTAACTGAGTCTTTAATACTCAGTTAAACATGAACAGACAGCAGGTCCAATATCAGCACAGGAGACACGTCCCACAAAACAACCTAGAAACCGCATAGCAACAAGCTAACAACAACTCTAGCACCTAATGCTAGCAGACACATCCTAGCTAACAAGACCACAATAACGTTTTCCTAATGTTTCAATTAAGTAACAAAAACATTAAACATGTTATTTTGAAGGTTTTAGAAAACTATCAAACTAGGTTTTCAAAAGTTGCAACCTTGTGAATTCTAGCATTTAAAAAATATTGTACTAACATTACTTCAAAACCATTTTTGATAACTGTTAAAACATTTAGAGACTGTTAGCTAATGTTTCGTGAACGTTTCCCATTAACTGACATGTCAAAGGCAAACACCCATAACATCCTAGCAACTCCTAGGCAACCACCTAGAACACCATAGCAACTGCATGGCAACACCCTTCCAACCAACCACAACCTCCTTTTCTTAAGGAAGCCTGAAGTCTTATTTATAGCAGTAATTTTTCCATACACAGGAAACATCACAGGATATTACCAGCCCTTATTATGACTGAAATCATCAAACATCTGCCACAGATCATTTGAGTTTGTGTCTGTATCTCCTCTGCATGTGACCTGCAGGGGGTCTCCAGTCTAATCATCCGGCAGGACCCTCGCACTCTGAGCCTGTGAGGGGAGACAGGGATCGACTCTGGGTGTGTTTAAGAGCTCAGACCGCTTGTTAAAACCGAACGGGTGAGATGCACTCGAGTCTGGAGGTGTCTGGAGTTCTGCACACTGCAGTTGCTGTTTGTTACATTACAGCAGATTCTGGTTTAAGTGAATGAATACTGTTTAAATTCAACATTACAATTCCTATATAGATAAATTGAACATGAAGGCATAAAAACATGATCATTTTCCAGTTGCGATACCGTTTAAAAGTTTCCCTTGTTTTGCAACCCTTTTTTTTCCATATTGTGAATTATTTAAAAATGAAACATCAATAAATGCAAAACGTCCCCTAATGCAAGCATTTGGTTATTTTTGGGAATCTAACAATAACGTTCTATAAACACTATCCTGTGTTTTCACTTATAACATTTTCAGAGGGTTGGAAGAAGGTTTTTAGAAGACCTTAAATAACTTATACAGAGCATAAAATATTTACAGAACATTCCTAGAACGTTCTGGGACAAATGTTAGCTGGGAAATGAAAAAAGCAAAATGAAGGAGTTTTTTGAATAAGATTGAATAAGATTTATAAAACAGTAACTAAGTTCAGTGTTTGGGGAGGCGGTAGGTTAGTTAACTTAAAATAGGTCAAAAAGAATTTTGAGTTCATTTTTGCTTTTTGACTGAATATAAACACTGAACTGGTTTCCTTCTACCTTATAACCCTTATTTTAAATTCAGATGTTGCTTGAGTCTTGTTTCGCTGTAACTGTGTTTTTTAACTCTGTGTGCAATAACGTTAGCATCTCTAGTTCTGCAGGACTGGTTAATGTGCAAAGCGTTATGACCTATTTTGGTTCAGTGAAACTCCAGGATTCAGAAGGACTTCCAGCAGAGCCCAGGTGCAGATCAGAACTTCCCCACAAACGCTGAAAAATCAGAGCGGATCCGAGTCTCCCAACCACTGATGTGCGTTCAAACACATTTGCTAAATTAAATTCCTCACTAACGCATATGCCAATGAATTGCCCAGAACAAATTTCCTCTCAGAAGATTTTCTGTTAATGAAAGCAAAGTGAATCTCTTTATTATCTCATTTGTTTCTCACAGATAAAAAAGGAATAAATGGAGATATTTCGCCAGCATGCTTCAGATATTTCTCTTCAGGAAAAGTCTTCAGTAATCTCTTTTTTTTGTCTCCTCTAAAGAAACAATCTCAAAGCTGTGCTTAGATTTGCCAAGAATCAACAACCTCTGAGCAATAAAAAGTGTCTGGCGATGAAAGACAAGCACTTAAACTGAGAGTTATGAGCTCAATTTGTGCTTTTAGCTGAAAACTTTTTTCATTTCTTTAAAAGGCTTTACAAGCTCAGAGATGGAAATCTCATTTAGACTGTGAGAAGCAGTTTGTCTTGTTTTGAGATTGGTACGATTTTTAATATTTCTGTAGTGTGAAATATGTGTACAGAGCAGACCTCAAATAAATGTCTTTCAATAATTTATAATCACACAGTTTAGGGGCCTAGAAACAGTTTTCTTTGAAAAATACTGCTTATCTCTCAGATTAATGTTGACTAAAAAGGGATAAAGATTTTCTCTGATGTAATACATCACAAAGCAACTGGAAACAAGAAATTATTTCTGGAATTTCAAGAATTAGGCTTTAAAAACACAAACCGGTTGGTTTACACAAGCTGCAACCCAGCCAAGAAAAGAACGTTTTCCTAATGTTTCCATTATAATGTTATTCTGAAACATTTAAAAAACATTCAACATTCAAACATTCAAACATTCAAAAACAAATACTAAAGAATGTTTTTGATATGTTGTATATATAAAACATTAAAATTACGTTGCCCAACATTCTGAGCAAGTTCCCTGTCTGCCAGGCACGGGTCTGTAAGTGACGTGGTGGAAACACATCAGAATGGTCTACTTAGGATACGTCACAATTTTGGACTACATTATGCAGCGCTAAGCTCACTTCAAAGGGATCATATGAGATGTTGGAACACCTTATTTTCTTCTCAGCTGAAGCTCCACAGCCTAAAATCATGATACATTATGTAAAATACTAAAGAGCCTTATTTCCATTACTACAGCCTACATATAGCACATGTATCCTGAGACAGCACATCCTCCGCTTTGATCGTTCCTGAGGGTGGGGTGATCGATCAGAGCCCCCCACACACACATTTACATACACCAACATGAGAACTTCCATTACTGCCTACATCAAACTTCACATCTCCAAACCACGGCGAGGGACTGAGAATTCTGACTATATTTTGCTGCCTACGCTATTAAAAATAAAGTTCTTAAAAAGGTTCTAAGTTGGGCTGTATGGTTCCGTAAAGAACCTGCAACAACCACAGAACCTTTCAGTCGCACGAAAGACAGACAAAGATTCTACAAACTAACAGAAGGTAGGAAAGGACGCTTTAAAGGAGGACAGATGCTTTAAAGAATTTTTGACTGAAAGGTTTTTGGGGAAACAAAAGTGGTTCCTCGGCTAAAAATACTGTCAGGTAGGAGCCTTGTCAGGTGTTAAAACAGAGAATTTGAGTGACTAGCATGTTCCATTTGACACAAGAGCTTCACTGGGTTCGAATTTTTCAGATGTCCCGTCGCCCCCCCGACCAAAACATCTCAGCTGCACAAACTGGCAGCTGTTGTTTTGCAAAGATTCAAAAAAGGCCCCAGTTTCCTGGAATGCGGTGTTATTTTACCCAGCATGCCGAGCGCTTGCCTGCCTGTGTGGAGCGGAGGGGGCGAGAGAGGTCAGAAAATCAAGATCACAAGACGTTCTGCGATTGTCGTACCTCTCAGTGTTTGTTCAGATGGGCTGATGAACTCTTCCTCCCACAGTTCCTCCCACCGACGTTCATTAACGCTGCACTCATGAGCAGCGCTGCTCAACGCTTCAGGCCATCAATAATCATCTCAACACATTTTAAATCTGGAACTATCTGGAAAATCTGAAATGCAAAATGATGTTCGTGTGGGTTGACAGAAATGTGTCTTTGAATTGCTGTTGATAGATCTGTGAGGACAAACAAAACTGGTGGCTGTACCAGCATGGACAGGAGACAACTAGCCCTACCTGTTACACACTGAAATCATTTAAGCTGTTACACAATATACCTTTTGTAATATTAGGACAATAATATTAGTAATAGAAAGTGTGTGTGTTAAATATTTTGTATATTATTAGACAGAGTTGTGAGGTCATATGAACTGAGAGACTGTGTGACAAATTTAGCACTTTTAAAAAACACTGAAATGACCATTTACAGGACCTAAGAGAAACACTTTCTCTCATTTATATCAATTGAAATGATGCTATTGATTAAATACGTCACTTGCTCAACTACCCACGTAATGTAATGGTGTAGCGCCCCCTGCAGGGTTACACTATTTACCTCCATACGTGTGAATACAATATAAAATACGTCAATATAAAACGACAATACGTCAATATAAAACCTGCAGGAACTCATTTATAACACTCATGTTATAAATAAATGTTATAAATAATGTTATAACACTTATAACACTATAAAACTAATGTTAATTATGCTGAATATCTAAACAATTCTGATTGGCTGTGCGGTTCTGACGTCACCTGTATGCGTCAGATGACGCAGTTCCGGTGACGCAACGCGCGTTTTGTCCTGAAGGAGGCGCTGTACGACTCAGAAATACAGTCACCCGTAGAGCGGCATTCAAACTCTATCACGCATTTTATCATATTAAGATACGTTTGTATATTAAAATTATAATCGTTTGAACATTTCAATGTTGAGGATTGTTATCTCAAGTACAAACTTATATAAGACTGAGTAACTCAACATGAAACGCTTTATAAAAATCCTAATCCGATTAATCACAAACAGTCACGATTGGTTCGTTCTACACCGCGCATTAAAAAGTAACAGGTACCACATGAACACGCCCTTTGCGTGGCGCGTCATCAAATCTCCGGTCAACAAAGAAAACGTGTTTATTTGTTGTTGTTTTGTTTTATTTTTCCAGTCTGTTATTCATTTACTCAACAAACTGTACTAACATGCTTAAAAACCTAATTATTTATTGATTATAACGTGACTGGCAAAATGAAACAAAACGAAACATAATAATATAGACAGAAAATATAAAGCAATCGATATTTTATAATAATACAATAAGTTATAACGTTCATTAAATTAAAATAGCCACATATAAACGGATTGCCTATCTACTGCTTGTATGTTTCTTAGACACGCCTCCTGAGGTCTGAGACGTTTAAATAGACAAACTTCAGCACAACGTGTCGGAGTTTAACTTCAACATACAGGAGAAATAAACATGATCAACTGGCGGGTAAGATCATATCATATCATATAATATCATATAATATCATCATATAACATTAGACTAGTTATATTAGTAGATTATTACTTACAATGTCCGCTAGTTAAAAGTGTCGTATCAGTACAGTAACACGATGCTCGTTTATAGACATTATATCATAATACATTAATACCATACATATATATATATATGTACCACAGTATTTATATAGCATTTACATAGTATTTTATACTTTAAACGATAGCAGGGCACGAAACACGGTACGTATCCAAAGACCCACGCTTGCCATGCAACGTATAGTATATAATGCATTATACCATGTATATATGTATGTGTTATATGCGTTTATAATCTATACCATATAACAACCGACGCTGTCTTTCAGTGTTCAGTGTCTGTAAGCAGCTGTTCGTGTCATACAGACCCTCTAGAAAGCTCCAGACTGACCTAAAAATGGCTATAAAATCTTACTAGACGCTTTAAACATCATTATGGTGACCAGAGTTGGTTTACAAACATTTTAAACTCTGTAAACTACTTTATAATAAAAAACTTTAACTTAAACTTACAGGTTGGCTGTAAAGTTAGCTGGTGTTTAGTGAAGGGCTGAGATTTAACTTGCAGGTTGTTTTTAACTAGTCTTTGATCATGCAAATGTTAATACAGACAAACCAGATTCTGTAACACTAATAAACAAGATTAAATGTTTCAAAGTGAGACAAACCAGCAAATAACACAAAACATTGGCAATACTCACCGTTTGTAGTGGTGTTGGCCCTCCAAAATGATGTCACTTCCTGCAAGATGATGTCATAATTTATGGTATTGATATCATGAGAGTAACAGGGAGGAACGTGATGTGAGCACACAAGGATTCTTAAAGTTACAACTTTTCCAGGGTTTAATGTTATGGAAAAAAGTGAAAAGTGATTTCTGAGTCTCAAATGTTTTTGAATGTTCACTGATCTCTGTTTATAGGCTCTGGATAATGTCCCTCTTCTGCTGTTCATACTGGCAGCAAAAACTCTTCTGCTGTGTTTGGCGTTCGCTGGAGTGAAGATTTATCGGAGTAAGAAAGAAGAAGCTGCTCTTAAACTGCAGATGGAAATGAGAAGAAAACTCGCACAGCAAACACAGGAACTCATTGATAATAAGAAGGAGGACTGAAATGTTGAATGGGTGAGAAAAAAAAACAGCTTCATGAACTTATAACTGTCCCACTAACACGGAAAGTTCTCTGAATGTTGTCTTACTTTCTTTAAAAGTTTTCTCTAAGAGTTCTCCAAAAATGTTTTTGGAGTAAAGTTAGTTTTAAGTTTTGTTTTTAAATGCTGTTTTGAAGTTGATGGTGGAACATTTAAAAATGTAGTTTTTGAAAACCAAGAAACATTGTGTAAAATAGTCTAACTGTGTTTGTCTTTGTGTTTCAGAGAGGAATCTGTGTGTCGGGTGACGGCTGGTCTGTGAATTCAGCTGTTCTGCTGTATGTCTGCTTAGCCAGACAACATATTACTGCAGAATCTTTTTAACACTTGCGTTTTATTTATTACCTTGAAGTCTGTGAATAAACTGGTTTTGTCTATCTTGTGTTTTCTGTGTTATTAGGTCAAACTACTAGTGACTTTACTTTAGCATGTCATAGTGGACAAAATATGCACATCACCATAAATATGGTGTGTAAATAAATGTTTATTTGTAACACTAGTATTGGTATGAAGACATGATATCAAAACAAATATAAAAATATTACAGATTTAAAAGATTACAGAACATTTACAGATATTAGTCTTATATGAAGTCACTATTGTATTTATGAACTACACAGTATTTCGTTTGCTGAATGTTTCACCAGCAGGTGGCGCTGTGAAGGTTTTTGTAGATTAAACTACAGCCACAAATATGAAGCCAAACAACCTACAGACAGGATTCATGTTGTTTAATGGAGAAGATGGAGATATTTTGTTGTAACCACAAAAACCTTTTTAACCAATTCACATAATTCTTTTTAAAACACAGCTAATGTTGTATTTTAGCCTTTTATCTAATGACTACCTTAAAATGTGAAATAAATTGTAGACACACTGTAGGAAATACTGAAAACTAACTGCATGTTTTATATGTGATGAGGGTCCTTATAAACATGAATGTGCCGTTACTGACAGATGAAGATGTCTTGTGGCAACATTGAGTTCTTCATAAAGATGATTTAAACAATCTGTAAGCAACACAGAGCTCAAATACCAACCACACGGCATAAATAAACATGCAACTTCACTTCTTTGGTCAAGATGGTTTTTATTAAAGGTATGTTAAGCTTTTCCTCATGTCATACTTGTGTTAGCGAATGAATCTGATTATTTTCTAATAGAAACAGTGAAGCATTCAAGATATGACTTACATTCAAATACATTAAATATACACAATACGTTACAGTTGCTTAAATCACTGGATGACATTAGAATATCCGCTACAGTAATGAGAACAGATCTGAGAACAGCCGAGCACAACAGAGCGAGTCTGGGAACACAACGCACAACAGCAGAGGTCAAATCCCCCTTTATTTTCTCCACAGACAGTTTTACTTTTGAGCTCTGAGAATAAAGCTGCAATTCGTAACTCGTAACACAAGATTAGGTTTCTGTAAATACCTTTCATTACATGATTTAAAGTTAAAATGAAGCCAAACTGACATTTCCCAGGAAATCGTTACTTTAAACGTATTATTATTATAAGTACTAGCTTAATAACTGATGTTTGTTCATTTTAAACATTTGTAGTTGCAGCTTGTTAGCGATGATACATGCTTTTTTTGCAGAAGCAAAAACCACTTTGAAACAACTTGTACATGTTTAACATATTTTTATAATCTCTAACTATAGTCAATGTTTTTATATCGCACAAGCAGTTTTGCAGTTCATTGCCAAATAAAACAAAAGTAGTACTTTAGTTTGTGTGTCTGATGTGAAACTTTTTCTGTTTGCAGTGTCGTGACTCAGAGCCGGATGATGCGGGTCTGTTTTGAGGAACTGAAATCCGTCAGGAGAGAATAAATGACAAATAGACACAATCAAAGCCTCTGTTAAAAGTCACAGCTGAGCCGCGTACACAAGGACGAGTACTTCAGTATGTTAGCTGTTCACCACATAATAAGGCTCTATTCTTAAAGTGCATAATACTTGAAGGATCTTGTGAAGTTCTTCTGTGACACTGACTAGTTTTAAAGACCGTACGAATGCTTTAAGAGACGTTACGCCATAATGAGGATGAACACATGTGGCCCCGACACAATACGCACACAAACCATCGGACAAGACGTTCGGTTTGTTTGTGCTACACAAAAACTCCTTGTAATCAGAGGTGATTTTTAATCGCTTTTACACAGTTATGATGTCAAGCAAACAATGACATTCTTAAGACGAGAAAAAACCTCCAATCAAAGTCCCTGATTTCCATCAGCGATGGATGTTAAGAAATGAAACTCAAGATTATGAAAATGGTCGACTCTCGCTAACTAGGAAGAGGTTCTTGCGTTCACCGCCCTCCGGTGGTGAGGATGACAAACTGCAAGTTTCCTAGTTATTCCCCTGTTGGTCAAGCAGATTAAAGGGTCTGGGGTAACGCTCTCACTGCTTCACTGAAGGGACATAGTCCGGGCGGCGGGTCTGGATGATTTTGGGGCGTGCGCGTTTGCCGCCCTCCACCTCGTCCTCGCCCTCCGAGCTGTCGTCCTCACACACATGTACGATCACACTGGGGGTGTCGGTGGTTCCAGTGTGGAGCTCGTACTGTTCACCTGAAAGTCATTTTGGTAAATCAGTATTTGGAGATTTAACTAAATCATTTGATTGGATAAAAATGTGATGTTGAACTACCAAACAAACACATTTACATTTATTCACGCCTTTATCCAAAGCGACAGTGAATTTTTGTTTATTTTTATCAGTACTTGTATTCTCTGGAATTGAACCCACAACCTTTGCGATGCTAAGGCTCTAATGGTTGAGCTACAGTAACAATAAAACTGTAAATATCGTTACATTGTTGTTGTTTTTTAGGTTCACCATCACTGTATGAAAAACAGTTTCTTCCTGCATACACATTTTTTCTTTTGTGTTGCATCAGGCAAACATTAAACAAGATTGAAACAACAAAAGTTGTTAATAAAGAGTAAATGCAGAAATGATGATGATGAGATGAGCAGCTTTCACCTGGTCCAAGTTTAGACACAGCACACAGCAGGTCGTAGTTGATCACTGGTGTGGCGTCCTGCGACTGCTCCCAGCCTACAGGGGGCGACGCTGGAGGAGAGATGAGAAACTGCTTGTCTGGCTTAGGAGGCTCAAGACGAGGGCTGCCGATGTGCACCGACTGTGGAGTGAGAAAAACAAGAAAGTCAAAAGAATTTCAATAAAAACAAAAAAGACAACCTAAATTTAGCCAAACAAACAAGTGACACGTGTCGTTTGTGTCAGCTAGCGTACAGTGCTGCACAACCTCATTAATGCACAGTTTGTACCCCCTCCAGTGTATTTTTCCCAGTGTTGTGAGTGACTCATATCTCAGAGGTGCAGCATAAAGGACACAAACTAAATTTAGGTTCCCCACTGTAAGAAAACAGACATCATGACTCATGTTGGTTTCTCTGTGAGACGCATGACCTCATTTTAAAGACCCGTCACCTCACACTGTTGAGCGACTGGCAGGAGAATCGTTCACAAAAAATGAATGCTAAATACTCTCCAAAAGATTCTGGTGTAGTTACAGGTGGAATGATCATTTATGGCGTTTACTAACTCAAATATAGTTAATGTTGCACACGCTTTAACTTAGCGATTAAACAAACAATCCTTGAGTGTTAAACTTTGATTCATTTGTGTTACAGGCACGAATTGGACTTGGGGGTGGAGCTTTTTAAATATCAGCCAATAAGAAACATCCAAAATCCCACACTTTCCACACACAGTAACTTTCCATGACCAAATGTTTTTCACATCTAAATATCTGAGGTGCGTTTACCTGACATGAGTTCACAGGAACGTCATTCTTTAAATGGTTCATGAAACTTATGATTAACAAACTCTGCTGTCTTCGCTAGCCAAACAAAACCCTCAGTGGTACCGTGTTTTTATATCTAACATGTCAGTGCAATGGCAGTCTTTGAGGTACCTTATAGTACCTCTCACCTGAGCAAAATACAGACGCATCTCCTTGCCGTTGAAGTCGCTCTTGTGGAGTCTGACTCGGGCCTCAGCGGCAGCTAAAACATCGGTGAAATTGATTCGAACGCGTCTGAAGCTTTTGAAGAACTGGAACGACGTGCCTGGATCGAACTCACGGAACAAAGACTCAAACTGCTCCTGAAGAAACAAACAAACACAAAAACCACATCAGAAAATCTTCTTAGATGATAAATGACATATATTTGGTAATTATAGCATTGTAAGGCGTGTAAACATCAGAAATGGAGCCAAATGATCCATATTAAAAAACACAAGCGCACACATTACTGTATAAAGGTCACTTCATACTATAAACGATAAGTATAAAAATAACTGTAAGAATAATTGGCCACACCAGGAGAGGATGACGTTACATTTATTCAAAGCTCATACGCAACAGTAAAGCTACGAGCACTTATTACAAAAGAATTTGATTGGCTGACAATGTTTAAACATCTATCAGCAGGAAATAAAACGCTAACCATATTGTAACTTTGTGGTTTGGTATAGCCAGTGCTATTTTTTTACCTTATGATGAACGATTAAACATTGTCAGCCAATCAAAACTGTCAATTTCATGATTATGAAATGTTGTCTCATCAACAAACAACCATCTTATGTCAATTTCCAGACAAATCCAACATTTTTTCCAGGAATGGTTTTATGATAATGATCTGCACAAGAGTTCAAATGAACTAAAAGCAACTAAACATCGTTGCCGAACATGTTTTTCAAGCTTGGACCTCAAATCCTTCCGTTTAAACATTATCTGCAGCTATTACAAGACTAATAAGAGTAAATAAAGATCAACACAAGCAGGCAAAGAAACTGAGCTAACTTGACTAGTCAAAGACAGTCTTTACTTATAACCATTTGTCTCACCTGAGTCTCTGGCTGACTGAACACTTCACAGTCCACTAGTGTGGCCACCAGACAGATGTTGTTACAGTTTGTTGTATTAAGATGCATGTTCAGTTGAAGGTTAGCACATGAAACCTCCACCAGATGTTCATTAGATGTTCAGCTACTTCTTCTCAACGTTCAGATCTAACCACTCAGAGACGTCACGCATGAAGCCACAACGTCTCCCGTGAGGCGATGCTATGTTTCTCTCCAGCCAAGATCACCCATACAACCCAGACACTGAAGCTCAGAAGATAAGCTCCACTTGAAGGTTCCATCAGCTCAGAACTACAGAGTTCATCTCCTGCTGTTTATAGTTCGGCTGTGGGAGTGTCTTTCCCTTCCTAACCCTGCCTGACTCCTCCCGTCTTCTATCTCTCTGTCCGTCTCTGACACTCTTTGTTACTGACTAATCCCAATGAGGTACTGGAAACTAGTGACATCAGCCAGTTGTGGGCATCAGTCCAACATTCTCAACCTTCAGCATGTTTCCACAGGGCTTTTGTCCGCCCTACAGCCCCTCTTTCCATTTCAGCACATATGCATAACTTTAACTTAACTATCTAACTACCACTCCCAAGATCTCAGCGTTACGAACACACAGTTAACAGATTAGCCTGCTTTGATGCTGTTTTCTGTCTACTGTCTGATACCAAAAACACACGTTAACACTTTTATTACCATTACAAACAGAAATTTAGATGTAGCTTGTTGCCAGGGTGTTGCTAAGGCTTTTCTAGGCTAGTTGTTAAGGTCAGCTTATGAATGTTTATTATCATATTTTCTGTATTGGTAGCATTAGCATTACTATTCAGTTGCTAGGGGATGGGTTGGTCGCTAGGGGAAGTTGTTGGCTAGCTGCCTAGCTAACAGGGAACATTGGCTAACAGTCTCTAAAGATTCTCTCAGTCAAACATTACAGAATTAAACATTCTAGTAAAAACAAACAATAGTATTAACGCATCTTTAAAAGAAACTGATCAAGACACCTTAAATACATCTGTAGAATTATCTGTTACTTAATGGAAACGTTAGGGAAATGTTCTTAAAACCTGAAATGGTCAGCAGAAGGGCTATTTACTGGCTGTAGAAAAGAGCCACCAATTATCTCATCTGTCTTTAACAGTCGATACAAGCTGTCATTCACATCCACCATAATAAACAAACACTACATCCATGTATGAACAACAGTAACACGTTTTACTCAGCAAGTGCCTGAATATTAGCCAGCGCCAGCAGGCAGTCGTTCAGACACACCTGTGCAGTTCTGCATGTGTGTGTGTGTGTGTTGGTGCTGGTTTGACCTACATTATGGGCACAAAAATGGCCTCTGAGTGCAGGAAACAGTGACATTTAGGACACTGTGAGGAGCCACAATTGTCCTTCACATATAAATGGCTTTATAATCAGATTAAACAATGTTTCATGAGAAGGCTTGTTTTAGGGTTTAGAAGACTTAAATAAAATCTTTATCAGAGTATAAAAGCACTCAAAGATCCTCATAATGACAGCAGTACCTGTGTGTGTAAATACTCATTGTGTCGACAGAAGCCCTGTACAGTACAGTACACACCACTTAGCGGTTGTGTGTGTGTGTGTTTATTGGCATCTCTGCTTCAGTGACAGAGTGGAAACATGGAAATATGAAACTGAAAGAAGTGATGGAAAAAATGCAAAGGCTGGCAGAACTAGAATCTGTTATGCAAAGACGTGTGGAGGTGATACAGCAGCTGCTGGTGGATGCGGTACATATAAGCCCCTTCATTTGGATATTTATATCTAATGGCACAAAAGAGACAGAGTTCCTGTGTTATCAAACCATTACTGAGATGAAGAACTACTGCAACGATATTTCAGAAGGAATTTCTGATGTTATACAACCTAATGTAATTTAAACGTCAATGAACTTTTGAATAACAAATTTGTTAACGTACAGTACGTCGGATACAGTAAAACTAACTGTACATTAACTGTAATTGTGTATATATGTTTTGTTACGAAACTCAGTGAGCCATGCCATGCTGTCCTATATAGACCATATATGGGCCATATATAGATCTTTAAAGACTGTATATATAGACTGCATATAGACTGCATATAGACCGTATGTAGACCGCATGTAAACCACATATAGACCATACTGTCTATACAGAAATATTTACAGCCAGCAACAACCAATTTATTCTTTTATATTATTATTCTCATTTCTATATGTGAATATATCTAATAGTTAATGAGAAACAGTGACTTGATGCAGACAGATGTAGCTCATTCATTTTGTTTCCGATTTCAACAACAAATGCATAATGTTTAAGGTTTAACAGAGAATGAAACAAATATTCGCTCATTACGGGTCACATATGTAAAATAATACACACCGCAGACATGACTGAATGACCAGGTGTCGTCTAGGCCAGCCAATGACGTAAATAACATGTTATGAATACAGAATTAAATATAACACGGTTCTGTTGTGGAACAAGCTCTATGGTGCTAAACAATGACACAAATAAACAAATATCTTTAAGACAAAAGTCTGATTTAATGTCTGTACGTCTTATGGACAAACGCTGCTTTCATTTAAACTTCAGCCTGACTGAATTCTGGTTGGGTAACACGATCCATTATTCTTATGAGATGGTTTCGAATTTAACCCTCCCACCAGTAACAGGAAACTGTAATATTACATAATAATTTAACTTGATTTTAATAATAAGGTGAACGTTATGCATGCTGAAGAATAAAAACGACTTCATGGAAAAATATAATCTAGGCCAACGGTTAACCTACGAACTGGACAAACACAAAGAAGAGAGTTTTGACTATAACAGATGGAAGAACAGCTACTGTAAAAGATGTCATGAACCTGTTAAACGAAGGAGAGAAACTGGAAAATTGTGTTGGTTAATAAATCACAGCGTGTAAAAAATTAACCTAACTGAACATTTGATTTGTGCTGCATTACTATTGCATACACACCTCAAACCTATTAAAAACCAGCACGTAACGTTGATGTAACGTTACAGACACTGATAATGACATTTTCACCCTGTGCAGAACAGAAACAGGAGGTGATAGTTTGCATATAAAACAGATCTTACCATGTTACAACATCAACAACAGTGTCAGAAATACAAAAGTGTCCCCATACAAACCCTACAGCAACACTACATACTAATAACTAGTATGTATATGAATACTGTCAAGTACATGACCGAGACAAACGTGACCCAGGCACCCGTGCACCCCCCCAAAAACACGATGGCATGATGGTACAGGCAACGCAAGCCTCACTTATGCAGTTACACGGACCGATTTAACCCCCATCCCATCGGGCTTCACTGAGCAACGGGTGGGACACGTTTACCTTTAAATGCTCCTCGTTAAAAACCTCTTCGGCCACTTTGCACGCGATGAGCGCGTTGGGCTGGTCGTTCAGCTGGACCTCGGCCGCCGCCGGCCCTCCGCCGCCCGCCGCCTGCTGCATGGCGCGGTGACCTCAGATGTCACGCATGGCGTCGCTCTCGGGTTGCTGCAGACGCTGCGCCGCGGTCCGGTTACTGCGCTCGCGACGGGCGTGCGTGCGAAACCCGCCGCATAACGGGGCGAGCAGGCAAAGGCGCGACGCGTCGCTGAAATGAAAATGACGTCGTCGCTTGCGACAGCCGAAACAGCTGATATGACGTCATGGTTTCCGCTTACGCACACGCGCTCCGCAGGGCAAACGGGTGAAGCTGATGTGAAACTACTGTAAACGGGGATCTTACACGACGAAGACACGTTTAGTTTTGTTTTGTTTTTATTTCACACGTGTTTTGCGTAAAATATGCGCGGTGCGTTTCACGACCGCGTGGGTTTAAGGGGATAAAGTGGCCGCGCCATCTAGCGGCAGATTTGATGCAATGCAACAGGCCCTCGTCAAATACAACGATCCCAAAAACATGTAAAATGCATTTAAAATGTGTGCATTTCATTGCATTAAATGAATAACATTCATCAAACGTTTATTTTAAAGAGAGATAGCAAATGTATATTTCTATTAGACTGTAAACTGTATTTGTTTGGGAAAATCTATGATGAAAAATAACCAAGATTAAAGTGTGTAAATTGTATGTTTAAAAATACAGGAACAGATAATACCAGAGATTATGACATAAATGTTGGACATAAAAGAATATTTATTCAATTCTGGAAGCAAATATATTCAATATGGGTTTGCTTTCAATTTCTGTTTTGAGTTGAGACAGAATTGGCCATTATTTCTATTCTTTTCTTTAACTTGGCGTCATTGAAAAGTATTTCGACATCAAAGACAGAATCCACAAGCACCAAACATATTTTTAATTTATTTTATTCTTATTAAAAGAATAAATAAGGTGGAACAAACCACATGAACAGTCAATCTTTAGTGTTCAGCCGCTCGCTGTCGTCTGTGAGTTAATATGTTTAGCTAACTACAGTAAACAAGAGCCAC
>JBAJNP010004691.1:0-32335 GCA_036877545.1 Yasuhikotakia modesta | reverse complement strand
AAACCCATTATATTAGTGTGTGTGTTTATTGGAATCAAACCCATGATTGCAAAGTTTGAAAAGCAGCTTTCACACTAACCCAACAAACTGAATCTGAACTGAAGTATTAAAGTGCCCTGAATAAAGTCATATGACAAAACCAGCTTAATCATAAGCCAGAGTGCATTAGTGGCTCTTGGTTGTATCATGCCAGATTTACATATAATACTAATCAGTGTTGTTTTTCTGCAGACAATATGAACAAAGAACCAATGAAACATGCAATCAAACTGTCCAGAGGAGCCTGAGAGCTCTTATAAGGCACCATTACTTTTGACTTTACACCATTACTTGTGAGAGTATGAAGTGATTACGGCTCATTTGATGCTTTTTTCCAAGTTTTCAGCACTAACTTCCCCTGAATTGGCCGCGTTTTAGTTTACCCTTAAGAAGAGCGAAAATGAAACGTTTGACACTTTATGAAAACATACATATTTCATGAGAACTTCTAAAAAGGAAGCTGGCAAGCCACAAAAGGACGTTTCTCAATAGAAGTAATGCATACACCAGATGGCCTTTTTTCTGCCCAAATTGTGTGTAATTATTTGAATTTGATCTCAGATTGTTTTGTTTCATTCTCGCTTTTGCTTCCCGCTAGATTCACATCTGTGTGATTCTAACAGGTGTGATGTAAAATAGACAGAGACATAATAAGGGAGGATTGGAGCTCGGCCTACATAGTGTGGCACTGAGCAAATCAAAGAGGAAAATGGCAGCGTTTTGTGTCCACTTGAGGATATTATGCCTTCAGTGGGGGCTGGTTTCCTCAGCATCATGTTCAATGTGGTCATGTTTTTAGACGCCTATAAACAAGGTCCTCAACTGGTAATGCTAAAACAATTGTATATGCTTGCAGACTAAACAAGTCTCACTCCAAAAAATCACTCCTAAACAAGTCCTGCATTTCAATAAGAAGTATTTATAAATAAGAAGAAATTTTGTGTCTTGTTTATATATTCCAAAATCTATAAATCTATAAATTTAGCCTGTTACAATAAATTGCATATTTAGTAAATTTAGCATATTGACAATAAGGTCTCGTTTGTTAACATATTAACTAGCATGAACCAGCAATAAGCACTATATTTGACAGTACGTGTTTGATTTTTTAAATTTGATTTGCATATTTTAGTGTTTGTAAGAACTACAAGAGAAACTACATGAGTAAAAGTTTGTTTTTAAAGTCAGCTTTTCCATCATGGCGTGGTCCCAACGCTGCTCTCCGGATAACCAACAGAAGATTAGCTTAGCATCTCAGCAATGTCTGTGGTACACCATCTATTAACACAGGCCGGGTTGAAACTGAGATGTTTCCCTTTTTTACGTTTTATCATGGCTATGCAGACCAGTTTCTAAATCATTTCTTTCAGGCAAGTTCAAGTTCTCGCAGACAATCTCAAGCTTCCACAAATCTTTGCTGTCACAGTCCCAAGATGTCCCAAAAAATCAGGATATTTCCAATCTTGGCTTGATGGGCTGGGAGGAATTAAAAAAGGCAATTACAGAGAGAGGAAATCTTGTGTTTTCTATACAAATACATACCGGGGGAAGCAGATTACTGGGAAATCCGAATTGCTCATGAATTTGTCGGTCCCTGAATGATAGAACTTGTTATTACCAAATGTAAACACTGCCAAGCTGATGATATTGTAGTAAAACACATCCCACATAAAACATCTCTGGACTTCAATTACCCAAAGCACATTAATAACCTCATGAACAGCAGTCAAGAGTTTTGCGTCTAATCTGCTTTGGACAATAATGCAAGAAAAATCGGTCTAAAAGAATTTAAGTAAAGCCAAAATGAGTGAGTTAATGAGCATTAGTTACTTTCAAGAGTTTGTCTGTCGACGCAGAGACATCTAATCGCAGTAAATAAGATAAGCGCAGACATATCATAGACAACAGACGCACTGGCTCGCAATCAAAATGCAGTCTTACAATGATACATGGCCATACCGTAAGTGCTCTGAAGCTGAGGAGGAAATAGCTGCTATCAACAATATATCCAATTAAAAATTGACACAAAGCAGCTCTTACGAACTCAAAAACAGGAAAACAAACTATCCGAACAACTGCAAATGAAATCAAGTAGGAGCTAGCATAACACCTGCACCCATCCTCGGTTATTAGCATAGGTAATATGATTCTGCATGATCTTGTGTCGCCTCTGAAGTGTTAATGCACCACGTTATTGAACCTTCGTATTTAATAACAATCACGATTTAACAATAGCCAACAGAACAAAACAGAAACCAAGAACCATACAGTTCAAGCTCATTTAGCCCTTTCTCCCTCTCATTTCCTACTCTCATGCCTCAGGTACTGCACTAAATACTTTATTTAGAGCAGAAACTCCATATTTTATTATTCATAAGCGCTGTCTCACCAAAGCAGGTAACCGTCTGCTGTGGCAGATTAAAGCTACCAAACCTGTCATTATCTCGCCGCAAGTGCAGACATGTTCATTTCTATGTGTTTCAGAGTGTGGACACTCCGAGATATTCCATCTCACCCCCCACCCCGACATATCAACCTGGAAGACCATTAAAGCCTAACCACGTGAATAGCACCTATTCACAGCAAACTCATTGTTCACGACGAGGTAAGTGGGGAAACCTTTGGACTGTAATCACAGACGCAGACGATTTCAAAACGCGCAAGACGGAGAAAAATTGGAAAACGAATGTTGAGGTACTCAACTCCCGTGGCGTGTAGGATACGGTGTGCAGGAAAGCGTGTCTAATTCTTTCTCCCCCTTTTCGATGCCAAATTAAAGATCCGTGCCAAAAAAACATGGCAAGCTATTGACGTTCCTGGGTGTATGTGTGCAACCGCGGTGTACAGCCTGCCTACTCACTGTCAAGAACATGTGACACCTGCCAATGAAATGTATAGGGTTGAACAAACCCAACCAGATTATTAGCATTGCTAGTTAGTAGTTAGTTAGTGGGGTTTATAAAATAAATTGTATTTGATTTGACAAAAATATTTTTCTTCTGTCATCAATATAGTTCTTTAGAAACAGCACAAACAGACACAGTGGCACACAACACTGATGTGGTCACAGGTGTGTGTGTGTGTAGGGTACAGGTGTACAAATGTATAGGTATATAGGGTACAGTGTGCATTTACAGCTTTGAACATTGCTCAGCCATTTAGAATCAAGGACCAGACTTACCCATTTTATAATGTACTGTAAATATTCATGTACAACCTTGAGGGAGAGACAAGATGAAGTTTTTAAACAACAATGTTGAAATTTTTGAAACACTAATAAATCTTGCACAGAAACACTAGAAATATTATTATAAAAATAAATATGGTGAAATAAATAGAAAAATACAAAAAATGTGGATATGAGGTGTACTATGGTGTGAAGCACATGGCAAATAAAGGGTTAACTCAAATGAGCAATGTAGAACATTTTTCTGAGGAAATATTCACAAACTTTGTTTTTGTCAAGCCTGAGGCAAACATCTGTGAGGAATAACACACTGCGCTCCACTGCGCTGACCGCCAACAATAAATTGCTAATGTTACTGATAACTGTCAAATTAGATTAGCGCTATCATGACTTTAGCCACCCTGAATCGTACACCATACTGCTCCTTGGATTTCCAGGAATATCCTGCAATAGTATCTTTTCACTCGATGTTGGTGAACCCTTTTTTACACAAGCAAAATTGTTTTGGGGTGTTTTGCAGGTAATAAATTATGTTAATCCTTAAGGGGCACTGGGGCGGAAATGAATAAAGTGTGAGCAAAGACAAGATTAGCATATTCCCGAAATCCATTTACAGAGTGCCAGTGTTTGGAGCAGGGCTTCCATTTCATCACCTATTATTCCATCATTGATGCTTCATTTCACCAACCCCCCACCTGCCTTAGACCCACAAACCCCCCACTCCCTCCCAAAACTGCCTTGCCAATCTAGGTTTGAAGCCCAGCGCTTATTTGACCAATATTTGAGTAGAATTAGCATGTAACCTGAGGAGGGCAATTATGGGGCATCACATCAACGCTTGGCCATGAAATGACAATAAATGTGAAAACATAATACTGTTAAACTGATATTACACTATCTAAAAAAGTTTCAAAGGGTTTTTGAGAGCACATATTAATTAAAAGTATAACTTACAGTCTATTCTTTTTCAATAAAAATTGTATTAATAAACATATGATGTTTATTAATATCAGCACTTTCAGCTTAATAATTTTTTGCACTGAGAAAGTATAGAATTTTGCAAAATAGATTTAAACATAGTAAAATGTGTTAAATGCAGCTAAACATGTTATACCAAATATGTACTACTTATTAGTAGCTGAAAATATAATAAAAATGAGCTGAAACATTTAATAAACGACCGTGCAAAGCACAGACACACACTGAAATTCTGTGCAGATGTGTGGAGTTTGTAGGCCCAAAACACTCCACCAACACGACTCCCTCTCTGTGCAATGAGGCTTAAAAGTTGGATATTTTTATTTAAAGCAATAGGCCTCGTGTGATTCCACAGTCAAAACTAATCAGCCGCATCCCTGCACTGTTCCCCTCTTACCGCGGCCCTCAGCCAGTGAAAACATATTTCCATTTTAACGCCTGGAGATGATCAAAGCATCGGCTTAATATAATCAGCTCAAAGCCCATTTACCACGAGCCCCACCGCTGCGTCTGGGGAGCGCTTCTCTCCCCTGGCCTATCTATTCGGAAACAGGTGCTATAATAGTAAATTAATTAGACAGAGGCAATGCACCTTGTTCTTTGTGGGCGCCAGCCTCTTGTGGGTCACAGCCTCCAGGAAAATGCCATCTGGGCTTGAATTCCCCTCTGGGAGAGGAGGGGGTGTTGCGCCCCCCGGCCTGCAGTTGACCGTGGCACTTTTTACATAACAATTAACCCTATTAGCCTTGCGCTCTCTATGTAGTCACGTTACTTTTTCAGCCCTCCGCGGAGGTATACGTGCATCACTCGCCTTCTGCGGATGTTCACGCATTGCGTCTAAATGCCAGGAAGGTGGAAGTGATTGGAGGAGATGAATGACCCTTACTGTAATGCCTGACATCTGGCAGCAGAGTCCAGGCTGTATGATTCTGATTATTTATTCCTACAGCAGGATCAGTTACGGTGAAGAAACAATTGTCCAGACAATGAAGATAATGTGGTACATGAGCAGCAGGCAATGTTAGATTGTGAAGTACTTAGCAATGCTAAATACATATGCATCTGATGCGTCTGATTGTGCCAGTTTTTAAAGGAGTGCTAGGAGCACTTTTTGATCAAAAAAGTGCTCACTTTTGACTTTTAAATTGCTTTGAAGGATATTAAGGTCTTTCAAGGTAGCTACGTTTCAAACTGTGAGTTGAGAGCTTAAAAGCCCAAGTGTCCATCTGATGTTAGCAAAGCTAATAGCACATAGCAGGTGAAAAAGTGAGGAGAAATTTGAATCCACAGCCTTAAATCTGAGCGTCAGTCGGTTTTCAAGCCTGCATTTTCCATGAAATACAGATTACCAGAGAATGTTTCTGGTTAATGAGGAAGAAACTCGTGAATTTGTTGGTCCACAGGATATGACTAAGAAAAACTTGTAATAATTTAGCAAAACACCAAAGACATTAATGCAGAAGAGACAATGTTGTAAAATATAAACAATAAAGCAGACATGTCTGAAGCGTGAGGGTTTATTGTTGTGATAGTACCATTCCACTGAAGGATTCAACCACATGTTGTGTCTTCCCAGGGTTCCTGTGTTTGCAACTCAGATTAAGTGATTAATCAGTGGATCAGATCGGTGGGAGAGAGACTATAGGATTGTGTTCCTCTGAGATTCCGGGATCAGTCTATGCACAAACATTGGGATTTGATGGTAGCAGAGCATTAAACCCTTGCAGATGGTGGAGGATGTTCAGTTAAGACAGCGACTGATCTGGGCAAACAGATACTCGCCCGTCAGATTGAAAGCACCTCAGGGACAGCTGTCAAGTGCTGGACTAACCTCTGGTGCCAAAAAACAAATGGAGGCAAATAATCGCCACAGTCCCTCTCTGATCCACTGGGGAAAGAAAAGGCTCAGCACACTGTGATGCCCCCAATAATGAAAAATATACCCCTTTCAGAGAGAAAGAGAGGCAATCCAGTGGGGATACAGAAATCTGAAGCAATGTGTTTTTAACCTCATTGCAGAGTTTAGTTTAGTTCATGACCAAATCCTTCACACTGTAGAGAAGATCTGAAGAACAATAGGTAAGACTTTCACATATAGAAAGAGAAAGAAACATTTTTGTGTCATTTCACATTCAATTATAAAGTGACAATACGTATAAACAATAGGATCATGAATGATTTACGCAATGAAATACTATCCTTCTTCATTGTCTTTATAGTAAATTGTTATGTTATAATCATACCTGACAATGATTTATTTACAACCAGACAACATTTTTAAAAATGCAGTTGTGTGTATGACAGTCTAGTAAAGATAACGTTCTAATAACATTCTTGAAAGTAATTAGTTTTAATGCTTGAAACAGTATTAAAACACACTTTTGAAATGTAATAGCATTTAGCATTTAATAGATTTTATTATATTTAAGAAATGTATTTAAGAAATGTAATTATTTAAGATACAGCTAGCTAGTATTACGCACACTGTTATTATTCTGACTATATTATTATAGTCAAAGTATGATGTGAGCATTACAAAAACAAACAACATGAAACAGAAACACATGGCAGCACTCAGAGGTTGTGCTCATTGAATGTGATCTGTGCGGGTATGTGTGTGTGTTTGTGTGTGTGTGCTGTGCCCCTTGTGAGGTCACGGTTTGCATATTCTCAGCACGCTGACCACCTCATGCAATACCGAAGCTCTTCATCTGTGGGGTAAGAATTTACCTTTTTGTATTATACAGTGAATACATTTTTTTATTACAGAGCAATTTTTTACTTTGTACCAGGATTACAGTTTCCAATTTGTCAAAATTATTACTATATTTGAATATTAAATTATGAATGGTATTAATAGTAATTCATTATTAATATTATATCGTGTAATATTAATATTATGAAAATCATGTTTAGAATTAGGTTTTAATGTCTATGTTATGGAGCTATTTACACTTATTTTAGTAAACATTGTACTAATTGTAATCTAATTGTTCTAACTGTACTAATTGTTCATTACATTTTTTCTTTTTTATTTTTTGTGTTTTTTTATTTGGAAATAAGATTTTAATATTATAGAAAAATGTTCTATTTTTCTCATATAAAAGAATAAAGAAATGAAACAGTACATATGCTGATATCAGCATTGTTGTAAAAAATGACTCATTTTCAGGCCGGTTGCTTTTCTGTGACACACTGTGTTCAGTCAGAAGGAGCTAATAATGTTCGTAAGAGGATTTAGGGCTGAAGTGTTTTAGATTTCAGATTCTTTATTAATCAGTGAGGGAATCTCGTGAGCACAGATTTTAAAAGCAACTGTTTTTATCTATAATCAATTCTTTTCCGTGAGGCACACAATAATTGGTAAAAATGATAGCCTTCCATCAATATGTCCTTAAAAAGCATGGTGCCAGAATTTTCTTTTTTGTAATTCAATCAAATATCATTGGCGCAATTGGCCTCTTTCAGCGAGATAATACGCTTCGGCTTTTGTGTTCCAATACTACGAGCAGGCAGATTCTTTTCAAAGTGCAAAAACTTGAGAGGGTGACCGATGTCTCCTATTATTCAGTAAAACATTTGAAGATTAAAGAGGAAAATTTAACCATTTCAAAAGCCGCATTGTAATGAAAGCCAGTCTGCCAGCTCTAATATTCTTATAATATTACTGTTTTTACCCTTTGAGCTGCACGGTAACTCTATTAGAAGCTTTACTGTAGCCATGCAGTAACAGATATCATTGCCGTATGAATTTTGTTTTCTTCAATACAGTCTCTTGTAACATGCAAAAACTAAAATGCTCAAAAAAGCAGACGGGAAAAACATCACAGCGCTCTTATGTCAACAAACAAACAAACCAAATAAAACACGCAGATAATTGCCAATCTTCCAAATATTTCATTTTCAATGTCTTTAAAATGTCAGTCAGCCAGGATTTGAAGGCAAGTGTACATTGCTGTTAAAATGTCATCCTGTCAAAGGCAAAATGTGTGTATATTTCTGAAAAAAAAACACAGCAGCGGGGAGCGAGTATTCACTACCCTGAAACAGAGTGCAGGGCTAAAAGGGGCCGATTTCAAGCCCAGATAACAGATGGAAATTGCCACTGGAGAAAATTAGGGTTGTTCAGCAGCTCTCCGATAAGCACCTATTTGCTTTTGGTCATAGTGGCTTCTCACACTTTATAAACCATCATTTAATTACACTGACGAGGGCTGATTGTCAACGGCGCCGTAAGGTAGAGGGGCCCCGGGTGCGAGAGCAAGAGAGAGCGCTTGCAGGGGCCGAGAGGACAAAGAGGGAAATTATATGTGTCCTTGGCATTTCAATCACCGTCCCTAATGCATTAGAGTTCAATTACATTAGACACTTCTGCAAGAGAGAGAACAGGGACGAATTCAAGACAAAAGTATTTTTAGCCTAAAAAGAGAAGAAAAGAAAACATTTGTGATGGTAAATGTGATGTTTTTGTGCGGTCATGTTGGATGTACACAAGAATTGTTTTTTTAATTCTTCTTCTTATTATTACTAAAATATTTAAATGTTTATGAAATTTTAGTTATCAGAAACATCAGTTTGATTATCATAATTGTTATTATAAATGAATTAATTTTATAATTGTACTGTAATTATAAAATATGATTTTTTTTATTAATGTACTGATTCCATCATTTACAATAATATTTATTTTCATTTTGTTATAAATAACAAGGTTGTGGTTAAATCTGACACATTTCAAATCACATCACACACATCACAAAACTACATCTTAGTATTTTTAGTAATAATTTTAGTAATAGTAATAATTTAGTAATAATTACTATACCTCAATCTCAAACTGTTCGGATTATCAATAGATCAATTGCAGATGGATTCTTACACTGGGGGAATCATATTTGTGGTAATTACGCCATTGATGTAGATAAGACATACATCACCAGTACTGATGAGTTACACAGCTGAGAATCTGAGCCCTATATGTTGAGTTTCACTGCAGGCTAGTGTTTTGTTGCCATCTATTGGAGTGAAAGCTCATCTTATCTACACCACAGATGAATAAGGTTGTCTGTGACAAGCAGAATCACTGATATATGGCGTAAATAAACAAACAGTCATTTATACATGAAAGGTGAGAATTGTGGGAAATTTTGCACTTAATTTGTCTAAATATGTTTATTGCTCTTTTTAGGTTAGTGTCATGTTTGCCAACATTAGCAAATTCTGATTGTACACTAGTCTAGTTGTATACATGTTACATATTTTATGTAGTTAGGGACAGAACGGTGTAATATGTTAGTAGTTTATATTACCATACAAAATATGAGCCTCAGTTTCTGTGTATGTAGTATGTTATACTGCACTGTAGATCTATGACTAAATAATTCAATTTGAATATGTAACATCATTTAATACATAAACAATGCTATTAAATATACAATAGAAGTATATTATATATATTATATACATATATACATATACATATTACATATATTATATATTATAATACAATATTCTCTCTGAGGACATGTCAAAAGCAAAGGATCTGAGAAGTAGTTATAATAATTATATATAATATAATAAAAATATACTAATTTCCAAATCAGTGATTATCACGTCTTTGTAAGCAAATATATACAGGCAGCCTGAATAATTAACTGTAAAAATATCATATTCATCTCGAATTTATATCATCTCTGTTTTATCTTATTCTAGACATTGCTGGTCATTTGACAGTACTTTCATTCTATCATACTGTAGGGGGCGCTGCCTCCATACTAATATACATCTTGGCCAATTACGCTGCTCATTAATTAGACTGATGCTAAGGAGCCTGTAAGATTATTTAAAGAAACCTTGTAAGAAACCTTATATATCTGTGTGACAGTCGAGTGTTTGTATCAGAATTGCTTATGTTAAGGTATTGACTTGACTAAATATAATTATCAGGGACAACAAAATAAATGTGCATTTATTAAGTATACATACCATATATGTACAAACGATACATACTGTAAACTGGCATTATAATAATGTACAACTTGCACTATACAACAAGCAATTTATTTGCAATACTGTATCCCATAAGGTGGTTTACTCAACTAGTCCAGCCAATCAAGTCCAATGAAATTGTTGCCATAATTCAAGTTCTTTTTTGACTTCAAGACTTTTTACAAAACAATATATAGAACAAATTAGGAAATAGTAATATGTACATATTTCCTAACACATTGCTTCATATATTACATTTATAATGTAGTGAGCACAGGTCCAGTATGTATTTAGTAGAAAAAGACATCCCTGTCTGACATTTCCTCTCTGGAAAAGCCAGGGCCGTGTTCAAACTAACCAGCGGGTTCATTTGGAAAATTGACTGGCGTGTGATTGGTGCAGTCCATTTCAAGACACGGTGGGCAGCTCAGGATCGATACCTCACATAATGGCCTTTCATTTCAATCACATGTTGATAGAGGCTTGACATTAATTGGTGAAAGATGTGCAATTATATATGTGGCTGGGGAGAGGAGCTCTGTGAAGTGTGCTTACAGCCGGGAAAGAGGCCAGACAGATAGATACTGAATTACCCATGAAGAGAAACAAGAGGCTGTTTGAGTGGACTCTATATTGATGAGTACTCTAATAGAGATGTATTATAAGTATATTATACTTATGGGAAGTGTGCTATAAATGTGTAAATCTCATGAAAAACATATCCAGGTCATGTTTTAGTCCAAAACACTGCATGCATTTAATTTCTCTCAAATTCTTATTAACATAATGCATCTAAATGCTTATTGTTGTAATATATGTCATTATTATTGTAATGTATGTCATTTTAACAAATATTAGCAGTAACTACTTACAAAAGTACTTTTCAATTTAAAATGCTCCATCATATTTTTTTGCAATACGACAATAAAAATTAGATTAAATGAGAAAATTTCTTACTACTGTAATACCATATGGACAGATTTATGCATATGTAGACGGTTACACACACACTCACACATACATATATTATGGGAGAATAAAGTCTCCCATAATATTCAGACATGGACAAAAATCCATGTTTTGATGCTACATGCTAAGACATTCCTAATACATGTTTTCATGCAAATCATAATTCATGTTTATAATTTGTATAGAACATTTGAAAATGTAAAAAAGTCTATGTAAATTTATATAAATATTACACAAATACATAAATGTAAAAAGTGTAGACCGCAAGATCTGCTTTGTCTTCTTGTAACTTAAAAATAAACAAAATTACAGATATGTTTGTTTATATTAAATGTTTACTGATCAGACTGGTAGTGCCACGGTCAGGGGATGGTTTCCATGGTGATAAAATGTTTATCCTGAATGCACCCTGGATTGAGGAATCTGCTAAATGTATAAACATAAATGTAGTAATGTACATAATATCAGTATGGCTGTTACATTCAGCACTTGTGTCTATAGTCTACATACATGTCTTTAATACAACAGCAGTCCTGCTGGTGTGATTATTTATTCACTACTGAAAGAAAATCATAAAGTGTTTACAATAGACTGTTATTGTATATCAACACATATCAACATATTCAACAACACTTTTTTTCTATTTTAAAGAACTCAGCAACTGTTTGTCTTTTGATGTTTTAAACTCTGGATTAATGACAGTCACTTACAAACACATACAGACAAATACACAATATAAACAATTATTTACAGTACACACTATCTGAAAATGTACCAATCTAGAAAATACATGTACGGTTAAAGCATTGTAACATAGATTTTCCTGTTGTTCATTTGCTGTTGTTTGTTACTTTGCAGCAGTTTTCAATCATTTAAATATTTATGTCAGTTTTAATCTGTATGTAAACATGTTGCCTGGACTATACAAAAGTTCATTCTCTGAAATGTTAAACAGATTAAGATTTAAATGCTGACTCAGAAACTACTAAACTTCAACTTTTCAGCAACATTGAGACAACATTTCCTTAAAAGCGTTCCCACAAGCTGACGTTTACCACATCTTTTGCTATTCCAGCTGTTTTTTTGTTGCCGTCCCCTGTGACGAACATCTTTGACAGACGTTTTCCACATCTGTGTCAAGCCCCTATAATCAGCATTATTATTTAACAACTGCTGCAATAAATGCAGTTCTGTTTATGAGACGTTCTGCTTTTACCGCACGCTGTCACATGCGCTGAGCGCTGCATGGTTCCCTTTAATGGCTGGAAAGTGCAGTTCTGTACAAAAAATGCTACAAGTGAAGGCAAAAGCATCCAATTATATATAAGTAATGTTTCATATGCGCATCACTTGCCCCACTTTTTATGAAATGACACTTTTTGTCATAAATATTAATTTTTCAGAGAGGGCCATCTGGCCATTGATACTTAATTAATGCTTAATACAATAACAGCGTCTAGAAATCACAAACGCATACCACAAAATGTTAAATGCACTGTTAAAGCTAAAGCTAATAAATGTAGCATAAATGATGCAATGTGATACTGAATAGGGAGGAGGGTAAACTGTATGTCAGTGACGTTTCAATTCAGCTATAATAGCAGGTTTGAGTCAGTCTGAGGCTGTATCATTTTATTGTCTCTGATGACGAGGCCCTAAACAATAAACTACAATGACAAATCAAGAGTAATGGAGATTTGATTACAAAATCAACTATTGTAGTAGATTCAGTTTCCTGTGCCTTATAGAAGATCTCAGAAAACATGCTTAACATATTAGGGGAGGAAAATACATCGAAAAAAATTATTATGAGACATTTTCTAAACGTTTGCACTCCATCGTAACATCTGTAATATTATATTAATACTGTAATGTAATGAAGACAAGTGTTTTTATGTTTTATTTCTGTAACTTGACATAGTTATAAGTTAGAAAAGAATATGTATAAAGGAACTTATACACTAATTAGTTTGTTAATAACAGCATTATGTTATGTTGTTATGTTATGTTGTTATGTTATGTTATGTGTTTTCGGATGAGAGCAGCATTGAAAGTCCATTTGTAGTGAAGCAGCCAAGACTTTAGCACATGTCCATGCCTAGCATGTCTTATAATTCTTTTCCCAATTTTAGAAATACCATGCTGCTTAGACACAGCGAAGTTCGTTGAAATCTTCTTTCACGCAGCGCTAATAAAACATCACAGCTCTGAAATTGGAATAGACAAATTTTTGTGCAGAGGCAGAAAAAACTTTAACTGCTAGCATCAGTAAATGTAATTCTAAGCCGCCGTGGCAAACGTGTATTAGCCTGCGCATTAGCCTGCTAACTGCTCGCTATCGTAATTTATGTAGTTTAACCTGGCACACTTCTCTCAGGCTACATGTACGGTATCAGGTGAACCTCCTGTCTGCTGCAAAACCCAGCTTGAGGTCCTAATTCCGCAGTGTCTCCTGGATGTCCAGAACTATCAGTCCTTAACCCCTCATTTACATTTGAAGATTACGGTGGGGTGAGACTTCGGTTGGGTCTTTGGCCCTATTAATTACAGCTTTCCAGGTGGAAATGCTACTTCTTGGCTTAAATATAGGGTTAGGGCCCTCTTTGCGGGGGTTTGTCGATAAATCGTTTTAATTTCTGGTTTTAAGGCAAGCGGGTGCTCCAGACATCTTGCCCAAAGAGCTTTGAAAAAGACAAAGTGGTCTGAGATTAGTCCCACATCAATGTTTCTGTGTTTAAGTCTAATCGCTCAGACACTTCTGCTCCTGCAAATCACTGTAAATCATTTGGGCTAGATAGATGCTAAACCTGTAGCTATAAACTGAGGTGAGATTTTACCTCAAAAAGAAGAGAAAAAATATATTCTGCATAAAAGGTGTTTGAGAGATAAAGAGAGAGAGAAAGATACTTTATTTAATCTCAAAATAAATAATTCAGCCATTCATGACATGACATTCACAAGACACACACAAAACTCCAAAAAAGGCAACAAATTAAATTTTTGCACTGTGACCAACCCACCAAGATGCAGACAGACATTTTTTGCATTATTCTCAGTGATGAATACTAGTATACAGTAATACAGTGTAAAATATTTACTGTAATTTAATGGTTTAATTAACATTAGTATAAATGAAAGGCATTACCATGATGCATAAACACTTAATTAATAATAGGAAATTGGAGTGCAAAAGACAACATCACAATGCAAATCACCTCAACCTAAATAGCTCAAACTAGTGGATAAAGCAAAATAATGTCCTACTTTTTATTTTGAGGCTAAAATACGAATCTGACATATGCATGGCAGAATTTCACCCAGTAAGATTCACCCAGTTGCATTTAAAAAAATGTATTTTTTTGCAATTGAAACATATTTTAAAAATAATATTGAAACCATATTTAAATTAACCTCATAACAACACAAATAAACTCCGTAAATACAACACTAATCACATCAAACACAACACAAATAATTACATTATTCATTATTTTAAATGTGACATATTTACACTGCTAATAAGTAAACTAATAGACTTTCATAACTGGGCAAGCAGGAACAGAACCTACTCAGCATTAGGAGACTTCAGGATGAGTACAGAGTGACCCAAGGGTCAGATGGTTAAGTCCAATATGGATTGAAAACCATGGAGTCGCTGTTGTGGAAATGGGCAATGATCACCGTCAGCTGACTGCCCATGGCTCATTGGGTTGTAATTGGAGGTCAGTAACACCCACCCCACAACTCCCCACTTCAGTACATTAAGTCAATGGTATTGACGGCCTATGGGGGATGCGTCCATGACACATAATTGAGACAGATTTAACTGATGAACCGCAGCTGGTCATGTAAAAACGGGTGACACATGACTACACATGTTTCACTAATACATCAGCCTATGTGTCCACACTGATGAAGCAAATTCAGCAACGCTTTCTGACAAGAAACTATATATAATAATCAATGGGAATGCATAATTAAACCTTTATAAGCAATTATTATTGTATTTTAAGAACAGTTTAAATAAGAAAAGAAATTGTAGGTTTCCAACTCAGACTATCAGACAGCACACAAAAGTATTTAAACTTATGAAAGTTATTTAAAGTGGGAGAGAACTATACATGCTTTGTGTGTGTGTGTGTGTGTGTGTGTGTGTGTTTACTTGTCTTGTGTATTTAAATTCTGTGGTTGAAGAAAGTTAAAATACTTTAAAATGCACTTGAAAATATTGTACAAAGGCCAAGGATTATATTAATACAAATCGAATTTAGCAGAGTCTGATCACAATGACGGCATAATTCCTGCTTTAATGTGTACACGACTGATACCCAGAACACATTATGTACAAATGAACCTTAATGATTCTGCTTGAGCGACCGACTCTCCCATGGGCGACTTCACTTGGATGTTGCTTCTGGGTGGCGGTAGAGAGCCAACTTTTTTAATATTCTATTCAGACTCAGATTGAATTTTGCCTGGTTTTTGTTCCAGTGCAAATTTTGACATTTCAATATACAGTCAAAGAGGAGCTCGTTTAAATATTGTGCAGTTTGTCTATTGTTAATGGAGGCGGCAGAGTGAAACTACTGCTTTGAAACTTGCCAATTTAGAATAAAAGTGGTAACTTTTGCAGATAAAATGCTAAACCACGCAGGCGGTTTAGGCTGCATAGTGCATATGCATTAAGCATTGTTCAGTGTCATTTACAGACATTGCTCTGTATATCAAAACCTTTCTCAATCACAAACCGCTCAAAAGCTGAATTAATTACGTCAGAAAAAATCAATTACCCAATAAATATATAATTCAGGGTTATGGCAAGAAATAATTTATGAAACCAAACAACTAAAGATGTTGAAGGTAAAAATATTTCTTGTTAACAACACGACAACTAAAGTGAACAACTTTTTACACTACTTATTATAAACGTGACTCGCATATGACAACATCTGATCGCTAAGCGCAATATGCCATAATTATGTTAATTTTCCCAGATAATCAACATATTGAGCTGCAATTTGCTATTGCCTTTCAGATGCACAGGAGCTTGTCGTAAAAGCCCCTAAATTAGGAGGTTACCCGCTCTGCCCTCTACAGCCAAGTGGATGCACATTACACTCCTGTACCAGCCATAAATTACTGCTCATCCTTTAAAATGACCTTATTTACACACTGTTGCAGACAAGCCACAAACTGACAGGAACGATCAAAAGCAGAAATCCCAAGGGACTCACCTTCTGCAAAATTTCCACTGTAAAGTAACAGGAAAAAACGTAGCAGTTTCCCACTGCAGTGGGTCCTTCCGTAAGGATTTTCTGGAGGGAAGCAGGCATGCTCTTAGATTCCCATATGTTCACGTACGTTTCTCCTCCAGGGCTTCCAGTAGAAAGCGGGCATCCTTCTTCACCAGCTCACCCCGTGCCTGTACTGCGATGAAGACTGGATCTGCTCTCCCCACAAAACAAACACACGCAGGTTTTTTTAGCTGTGTAACCCTGATTCAGGCCTGCCTTTGAAATGCTCTCTAGCCCACAACACAGACGGCTTTCATTATCTGCAGAGTCGCAGCGAGGCCTAGCTTTAAAAGCTACTGATTTCTTTTCTCCTTTAGCCTCCCACACAAAGGAAGGGCAGTTTGTAAATTACTTGCTCGTTTCAGCCCAACAAAAGGTACTTTCATTGAAACACCCCCCCACCCTCCATTTGATTTTGCTCAAATTTGATTACAAGGATTGAAAAAGCAGAAGAAAAAAAGAGGAAATAGAACGAAAAAACAGATGGCATCCGCATTCAGTGACTTGAATGGATTTATCTTGGTGCCTTTTTAAACTGTAGCAATCCACAAGCATTTCGGTTGGCTTCAGAAAAGAACTTGACGAAAATGATTGGTTTGCCATTTTATGTACGGAAAAGTGCAAAGAAAAGCCTTTTCTCCCTCAACCCTCCTTTTCTTCCTCGCTATCGCTCGCCTGGATCAAAATAATGAAGATTAGGTATTTCATTAGAAATTATAGCTGGATATGGAGTAGGCTGTCATATTAATAGCAACCTGCCTGTGGCCCTTCACCATGTGCAATTCACCTAGACAATAGACTGAGGGGGACCATATATTGAACCTCTGATTCAAGCCTGATCAATTTTCCATCATCAAGACGTTTAACAAAGACGTCGGCGCACGGCTGGCCTGCCGAGAGCCCCCTCCTTGCCAAAATAGTTCAAACTAAACTAAACACACTTTCTCCTCCACAAAGAGAAGCATTCTTTTCGTGGAGAAAAGAAAGCGACGCGGGCTATAATTCTGTTTCTATGGCCCAATGGGCATTTCAGCATGCACTTGTTTTCAGCTGTAGATAATTACAGGCTGTGGCAGTCGGAAAAAGATGTGGGAACAAACAGAGCGTTGAGCTGCATTATTTTCTGCTTGTACTGAGGCACTTTTGTGCAGACGATTCAGAGCTTTAGGTTTGAATGGTCGCTGGCCGTAACTGCCAAAATACGTCACCAATGAGGAGAACTTCTGCTATGGGCTCACGTCTCGTTCTCAGCAGTGAGACATTTTGTCATTTGGCAGCTTACAGTGTTCAAGGAATACAATTTGTCAGTTTATGTGTTCCCTAGAATTCAAACCCATTACCTTGCTGTTGCTAGTGCAATGCTCTACCAGTCGAGCTACAAGAACACAAGAAATAGAAAAGATTTTTATTGGTTCAATGCAACTTTATGGGCTTTACTAAGCATCTAAAATTGTCAAACTTTATTGAGTTTTCTCATCCTTTTATACGAGTATAGATACAAAAAAATCAATTGCTGCAAAAAAATAATCAAGGCCACACTTGCCAATGGTGAATAATAATATAACAGCCACTTTTTACCAAAAAAGACAGTGAAGGTCATTGTATCACTACCAGAAGTTTATGACATAACAGTTTAGAAACCAGATGTTTACCGTAGTCACTGGCTATAGTAGATCATTTAAGCCTTTGTGTTTTGTTGGATTTGTGTTACAGATAATAAGTTGATGTCATTTTATTTGCCTGCCAAAGGAAAACTTCACCCACATGTGAAACCTGACAGCTGTTCATTTGGAACTAGTATTTAAGAGATATTACATCTGTAACTTACTCAGTAATGTGACTATTTACCTTTTACAACACAGCCTAACCTTATGATAAGCAAGGGACAAAGAAATAATTAACAGATTAATTGTTTTTATTTTTATCAAATAAATGTTAGTGGAGTTCCAGACTAAAGAGAAGGACAGTATACAGTATTATGCCAATTAAAAGTAGCACAGCACTGATTTTTACACATTAAAACATTACATCGTTTTGTTGTCTTAAGAAATGTGTCTGATTACAATATAAATTATTTAAACCACTGATCATTACACAAAGTTAGCGCAGCAACTTTGTCAAAATGGTAAATTAACTATTTAGTAGTTTAAATAGTAGTTCAACTAATTTACAATATTAGTGGCTTGTAGCTTGTCAAGTTTCAATATATACACTGGAAATATGAGGATCTTGGATACTTGTAATCACTGGGAAAAAAACAAACATAGCAACAGAGAGAGAGAGAGAGAGAGTGAGAGTGCGCGATCAGTAAGACAGCATCCACATGACACTTCCTGTGTGAGAACTCAATGAACGATTGATTCAATTGGCCACCTATGAGACACCAGCGTACAGGCGTTCACCCGAACAGATGCAGCAAATTTAATTCCTGTAATTACAGGCTTTTGCTTTCACCTCCATTTGTGTGAGTTTTTGATTGGCTGAATAAGTAAAGGTCAAATGTCATTGGAGGAATTCTGATGGCGCAAAACGTGTCATTTCCAAGGACAGCTGTTATTATGGGAGTTGTACGTGTACTATCAGAAATATGGGACCACTTTGGGATGCTTAAAACCTCTGCTAAGGCATTTGTTAGTAAGATTTACGTTTGAATCTTAGCAAGAACAGTGCAATCCATCTGAATTCTGATTGGTCAATGGATGCTTCAGAGTGCGAGCTGTGACATTGTCGGAACTTTGTGTCACATGACTTTTGTGAATCCTTGCATTTTTCTTCTACAATGCTTACTTGTGATGCATCATCCTTATTTAAATTAATTGCATCTTTGATGTATAGCACGGCCCTTCTGGTTTCAAATTAATATTTTACTTTAATATTCAAAGATGTCTTCTGGCTAACTAAAAATACAGGAATTTGATTGGATAAGCTGCATCCACAGCCATTATAGAATGTTGATATAGACAATCTGTGTGACCATGTGCATTACAGCACCAGTAACTGTGCCATTCTTAGCCTACAGTTAGAAAAAAAACTATATTAATTGTTAGATAACAAACAGTTAATAGTATTATTTTCATTGTAGACACAAAGCAATGCAAAACCTTGAACACTTGACATCTTACTTACAAATTATTGAGGTTTCAGGTAGTTTTTTGTTTAATGTTCCTATGTAAGGTCATGCGGTTCCTAACATTTTTCTGGCTTAAACGTTCACACAAAAATCCCAATTATCAGTAAATTGAGGTTCATGATTTAACAGCTTGAACTAAAATACTTTAATATTTGTGCCAATGTTATCTATATTTTAGGTTATTGAAATTAAAAAGGTGCTGAATTAAAGCGAGTAAGAGGATGACCTTAAATATATTTACATATTCTGTCATTTTTTTCTGCCTGCCTTCAATAAAAGCACCTAAAATCACAGCACTTGATAAAGGGATTACTGCAGTACATTACGCCACAGTGGAGAAATCTGCCAATTTGACTGTAATATTTCTTGTTTCCCTTTCGCACACGTGGCAGTCTTATTTCTGCAACTGAAATTCAGCATAACGTGAGATTGAGGGTGTGAGTTCTTCTGACCTGGACTAAGAGTTCAGCCACTACCTGTTTAAAGAGAGACTCTTTAAAGCTGTAACACCCACAAATGCAGGCAGCAGGAGATGACGTAGAGTTTTCTGTCTCACTTAGCCTGTCTTCTTAAAAAACATTCTAATCACATCTACTTTTAATAGTACTGGCCTAGTGTGGATCACACCTTACGCTGGCTTGTGTTTTTAGTAGCATAATTATTAATAATAAAAAGTGACGTATCAATTGCATTTTCATAATTTACTATTGCATAATTTAACTTGCTTTATAATTACAATTAATATTTTTAAATGGTTCAAAGGTCCTTCCTGGTAGATATTGTAATAAAAGAATACTAAAATATTTACTTAGCATATTTGTTAGGGCAAAGTTTGTAACTGTGCTTTACTTCTTACTGAAAGACATTTAAAAGCAGCAGGCTAAAGCTGGTAAAAGCTTTTATATATTTATATAATATTCTAAACAACCATCACTGCATAATAATGTGATGAATCATTTATTTATTCATTAATACAATTTGCAAGAAATCAATTTCTTGTAACAGTCAATTTACAGAGAATTATATTACGAATGTAATAATAAACAGCAACAGAACAAAGGAACAATATTCACAACATACCTGAAATCTGTTATGCAATCATAGCATAAACATAAACCCTAGGTCAGCTAGTCAACACTACGTGAATGTAATGTAAAATGTGAAAGAGTTCTTTGCATGTTATCGTATCAGATCATATCATATTCTATAAGAATGCAGATGTTATACTCTAACTCTCTACATAATTCTGTACCCAAGACCAGCTTTTATCCTAGTCTAGTTTTAGCTTTAAAGCTGTAACTATATACCAGCCTAAGCAATGTATGTACATGTATAAACCTCGCTTCAAACTATATATAGTAAATATAACAATTTGTCACTGAGAAATTCTGCCAACAGCTGTCACTGAATCACATTTTAGGGTTAACTGACAGGCAGTTGAAAAATTAAAACTAAACTTCAACAAGTAAACATTTATGAAAACAGCCTCCTCGTAAAAATGCTAAATGCATTTCTATAAACTCCCCACAGCACTCAACAGACCTCAACTCCCCAGCAAATGTCAAATAAACAACTTATGTCCCCGAAGTCACATTGTCAAGCCCAATTATCAAAGTGTGTATCATAAACAAGCCCAGAACTTTTCAATTCATCTCTATTCAAGCACCTCCCAGAAGGAATACCCTTTGATATTAAAGCAAATAATTATCCAAACAAACAAAACATGCAAAAATCCCCAAATACCTTCAGAAGCCCAAAGGAAGTCTATGGCCAGAGAGATGGTGTGATATATTTCTCCCTCACACTCTCAGTAGCTTCCCCTCTCTGCGGCAGAAAGCAAATGCTTTGAGACTCGGTGGCATATTTAATTAGAAGCAAGCTGTTTGCACTATCAGTGTAAGGATCTACCTCGCCAATCTCTCCTGAGTCAATCTTCCCCATCTCTGATTTTCTTTTATATTTATGCTGGAATATTTAATTGTAGACAAAAGGTTAGTCGGGCTGCATTCACTGCACACAGGCAGAATAATCTGCTTTAAAAGGCTTGACATTTCAGGCTTTTCAAAAAGGCTGAAAAAATTATATCCCTGCTTTTGTTAATCAATGAAGTAGAACTCTCCTGAACAAAAGAATTAAATTGCTTGGTTGGTTTAATAAAACCAACAGAAATAGCTGCTTCCTCTGGGCTTTTTGTGTGGAGACGCAGCACATGCACCCCGCACTGTAATTCCATATGATTTGGGGGCAAAACTCTCTTTTTTGTACGCGGTTGGCTTTTCAAATCCTATTGAAACTCCAGTTAGTCTGCCAGTAACTTGCAGGGGATGCATGTGTCATTAAACCTGACTTTACTGACTGCAGCCCGTCCACTACAATTTACAATTTCTATACTGCCCTTGCCTGGGAAAAACTGTGTAATTATGCAAATGATGGGGGTAATAATTAGGACCTTCAACCATTAATTGTATTCCTGGAGTGAAATCTATCCCAGTGGGAAGAACCCAGCGTTTTGCCTTGTTTCCTGTGACTGCACATTTAGCCTGGGCAAAAACTGACACGGTTGATAGTTTCTATGAACCATTTAAGATGAATGTTATGATGTTTACCGTACCATGTTATCTGATTCAAAATTAAGTACTAAATAAAAGATTGTTATGTAATAATATAGACTTTTTGCAATGCACAGGAGAAGCAATAGAAAGAAAATACATATTTCATAAATCATTAAGCCATCAATATGGTGTTGTGCAATATAATATTATACATACAGAAGGTTCTACAGTGTAAAAAGACCACAAGATAAATGCTAGGAAAAACACAAAATCAGCACATCTGTGAAGTAAACACAGGTTGCATAAATGCAAATGATTCATGTAGTTGCTATATAGACAACAGTCAGTTTTCAGAATGATATAATCGACCAATCAGCAGCAAGCATTCCAGTGAACCATTTAATTCATACCAACAATTTGAATATATTTTATTTCTGTATAGACAAATGATCAAACGCTTACAGAACAAAATACAGAATGTAAAATATGAACCTCTGCTTCAAATTCTTATAGTTAAAATTCCTGTGACAACCTCCATGTGATTGGTCTTGCTGGTCTTACTAACATTCAGTAATATGAATGTAAAATGTGTGTCAGAGGGTTTTTCTTTTACATTTTATACCATTGTAAAAAGTTGTATCTATTTTATTCTCATAACTGAATTTGTAAATTATATGTCAAATTAACCAGACGAGAAATTCTGTAAATTAATAAAAAGAGACGGATTCGTCTTTTTTGGTGGCGGTAATAAACATGTATCGTATCTTGCGAAACAATAATGTGACGTTAAACATCTTCGCTGATGTTTTACGACAGTTGACGGCATGCGGGCTCGTTTTGCGACAGGTCGCTGTCTGAAGTTCAGAAGTCACCATAACAATATCACATGGTCCTGACATTTAGCCGTAAGTTATAATAAAAGATGTGATATCAGACGATCAGAACACGGAGTTATAGCAGATAAAAATGGTAGGTGCCTTTTCTTTCAGCTTATTTCACGCGGTGAGTGTAATTGTTGTGTTTAGTGCGTCATTCTAGAGGATTAAACAGAGATGACATTAGCATACTGCTAACTCATAGAGTGACATTCACTGTTGTTTCTTACAGACTCCGTTAACAAAATCACTTTATTTAATAACTTCACAACGTTATGTACGAGTATTTAAAACCAGTGACATGCATGCATACGTGCTATATTTACACTAAAAAGCTGTTGAGAGAAAACAAAACAAACTGCAGGGGAAACTCCAGTTGCCTAAAAACTGTATCATACTGTATAACTGTGTGATATTGCCTGATATCGTAAAGCTACAATATTTCTATAATTTTCATAAACTCTTCCTCCACCGCCTGTATCATGTGTTGTAATTGTAAAGCCTGTAATCAGTGCTGTGGGTGAGAATATCTGTATGTTTTATGATTGACGTGTCTGATGTGTAGCTACAGTGAATAATGCAAATTGCCTCTCAATTAATGCAAATTGCACAATCAAGGGTTATTGTTTTACCTTGTGTTTCAGGCTAGTACCATGGTGGCCGTGGGGCTAACCCTGGCAGCCGCGGGGTTTGCAGGTAAGATTCCTGGAAAATATCATTATTTATTTCCGTAAAGAAATACATTTCCATTGGATCATTCATTTCTTTCTTTTCCCATTGTTTCAGGTCGCTATGCAATGCAAGCCATGAAACACATGGAGCCACAAGTGAAACAAGCTTTGGAAGCTTCCAAATCTGTAAGTGATTTATTTTAGGAATCATTATCTCAGTTAAACAGTTTAAGTAACTTTCCTTCACATGGTTTTCAGGCCTTTGGTAGTGGATACTACAGAGGTGGTTTTGAACCAAAAATGACCAGGAGAGAAGCTTCCCTTATTCTTGGTGTCAGGTAGATGTTGTTTTTTAAGAGTGTGGTCTCTGCTCATTTAAAGTCTGTTTCATTCTATGTGGACTGCCTTCTAGAACTAAGAATTTCATTATATTGTTAAGATTGTTGCTCAAAATCATATTGAAAAACAATTCCGAAGAATGTATGCAATTTACGGTTGTTCTTCTGTTCCGCTAGTCCTACTGCTAACAAAAGCAAGATCAGAGAAGCACACAGAAAACTGATGATTTTAAATCATCCTGACCGAGGTGAGAGGTTTTATGATTCATTATATTCATATATATATATATATATATATATAATGTATAAAACAATGCAGCATTTACAGTTAAGTGTTTTGTTTGTTTTTTGGGCAGGTGGATCACCTTATCTTGCAGCAAAAATAAACGAGGCTAAAGATTTACTTGATGGGCAAACAAAGAAATAGAAATGTCATCAAATGTGATTTGATGTGTCTGAATGAGTTCTATCTGATGCACTTGAATTCTTGATGATAATTAAATACCAGATCATCATGACGTCTGCTTTGTATTTGATCTTATGTATTTTAAAGTCTGCATTTGAATGTGGCCCAAATCTGATGAAACAAATGTGTTTAATGATATTAAATTTGTAAGCTATAAGTGTTTAGGTCACCTGTTTTTTAAGAATGAACTTTACCTTTTATCAGGTGTGAAAATAACATTACCTCCACATAAAGTATGGGTATCTTGTATTAAACAGTTAGAAAATCACAATGGGATACATTTAGGCAAGTGACAGTTAAGGAAGATACATTTTCAATACCTGAACATTTGTTACATATTATTAAGGTTATTATCTAGACTAGTTTTCATCAATTTTTACAAAAATCAAGTTTGAAGTACACAAATTCAGTAAGATTTTGAGATTGCAGTGAATAAATCCATTTTAAAATATTGACTGGAAGATCAAATGTTTATTTATGAACTACCTGCATACAAAACATATTGCACATCAAACAACCAGAATGATCTTTAAAAAAACAAGGACTAACAAACGTAGTTTACAGAACAGAACATCTGGAAATTGATCTTTCAGTAGTCCAAATCTGTCACCTGCGTGCGAAGTTCAGGCAGTATAGTGTTAAAAATGACTGCAGTTAAATACTGTACATTTTAAAATAAATAAACCAAAAAGGCTCCATTTGCAAAGGTCTATTGCCACCAATACAACCTGGCAATGGATGAAACCCAATTCAATCTAACAGGTTCTGACCAAATTCTTTTTTTAGATACAGCATTTAAAATGGACAGTTAACAGACCAGTTTCCAGACTAACATTATTTTTAAAGGTCAAGAAATGACTATTCAGTGCAAGACATCCTTTTACCATAACCCCTCCCAGTATGAAGAAGTGGTTGCATATTAAAACGTAACAAAAAGCAGCTGAGGATGTCTGGGAGTATTTCTGTAATCGTCATTTCGGACCCTTTTTAATTCTATAGCCAACATAATGTTGAAACTACGCTCTGAAGGCACGACATCTGATTAGGAACATATTTAAGTGTGACAAGGTGTTTTTTTTTGTCTCTATTTTTCATTGTAATTATCTGTCCCATCTTGAAGGAACTGAAAAGTGCAATTGAGAATGTGGAAGTCCATATGTCTATCTTTGGCAAGCTTGTACAAGCACTATTGTAAAACTGTAAAGGTTATGAGTTTGGAGTAATACATCAAACTGATTAAGAGACTCCGTTGACCATAGCTGGCTTGGCTTGTGGTGTCTTGTCGGTGGAAGCCTGTGAAGTCGTGTTTGCATCTTCCTCGGCGCTGGGGCCGTTGCTCACAGCTTTACTGGGGCTGTGCTCTGATATGAAGTCCACCTGACCCTGTGAATGAAGGAAGATACTAAATACTGCTGCACCAGTAGCGATGAAAACTGTACCAACCCTGTATTTGTCTACAGGGTTCCCACATCTTTTGATCAATTAAATTTTCCTATTTCAGTTGTTTGTGACAAGATTTTTCAAAACTAGCAACATGACCAACCTAGACTAAGATATACTGACAGTAAGACTTAATACATCTAGATTATCAAGACAAACATTTTTGTCTGTGAAACACAATTTCATGCTTACTAAATTTAAATGAAGTGAAAGATAAATTTAAAAATAAATAAATTTGGTCACCATGTCCTTCATGTTCTTCTTCAGATCTCTGGGGAGTCTCTGTCTGCTCTGAGATTCGGCGCGTGATATGTAGTCAGCCACAGTCACTGCAACACATAAATGACCTTATTAGCAAAAATCTTTATACATCTTAAAAAGTGGCGCTTAAACCAGCCAAAAAATATTCCTCTGCAGTATTTGCCACAAGCTGACAATGTAAATTGTGTTTAGTCAGTGTTTAGTAAGACATAAACCATGCAAATCAACGTTCTATAGCTTCATTACTGCTGTTATTGTCATTAGAATGAGTAGATTCACAATTTATAGAACACCATTTAAAATGCTGTTTCATAACCATATACTAACACTGATTTAAAAGTTGAGAAATGTCCAGTTCAGATGTTCAGCTCAGCTTTCTTCAGAAGAAAACATTGCAACCAGACAGCGGTGTTCTCATATCGCTCAGGTTATTTTCATGTATCCACTTTGACTGCTTTGCAATGCTAAACCTGAAGCCTGACTCTGGTCACCAGCAGACACTGGCATGCAGCTCCACACCTGGTGTTAATTCATACTGGTTACCTGGCTGCCTCTCCTCAGGAGGGCGGAAACGGCGGCGGCGACTACGATTGCGCCGCTGTGGCTTAGCTTCGGCGTCATCTACAAAAAATTGGTGGGAAACCTGACCTTAAATATTAATAACCGAAATCGCCCCTTCTGATTTGTTGTTGACAATCGCATGTGTGGGACTGGCTACAGATGATTGCATTTGTGTTATCAACTTTAGAAGTGAATATTGTGATGTTACGTTACCGAGACCGTTTTCGCTGAGTGAGGCATTGTCAGACTCGCTCATGCCATCCATAACTGTGGTGTCTTCATCGGTGCGGCGGCGCCGGGAGCGCCTGCGGCGGTTGGTGTTTAACTGGGACTCGCTGGCATCTGTGTCTGCGGTCTGATCTGTCTCTGTGTTGTCCAGCAGACTGTACGGGTTCCCATCTGGATCTTTCAGAACTGAAAAAGAAACTAGGATAGCTTAGTAAAGAAACGGCACACATAATCCGAGCCACAGAATCTGGGGTAACATTAATGTCTGTAGCACAAATGGTGATTAACACACTGAAATTTCATGTAGTTCTAACTGTAGGTAATAATAATAATGACACTTCACCAACAGAAAAACATTAACTGCATTTATTTCAATGTAACATTCATACTATATAGGGATAGTTATATGGACATGCTTTATAATTAGCATGTAATATAAACAAGTGTCAGTTTACCTGAGCTAATAGAGTTAGACGCTCCTCTTCCACGACCGCGGCTACCGGGTCCACTGCGTCCTCTCCCTCTGCCCTCCCCTGGCCTCCTCCTGCTGTCCCTCTGCTGTCTCGGGGGCCGCTCAGGCTCTTCTCCTGCCAGGGACCAGTCACTTAACTCCTCCTTGCGCTCTGAATCAGTCTCGGAGGCGTACAAGTGCTCCGAGGTCGGGCCTGTGGACAATGTACAGACTAAACATTACTTCTCTAACCCTGTGTATCTGTCTTTAGGCAAAACTTGTGTGTTTGGTGTAACAGTGTGGATGTAGAAATAAAAGCTGTACCGCTGTGCCCGATGCCCCGGCGAGCACGCCCCCTGCCGGTGTACGAGCGGTTCATGTGAATCGAGTGGTTGCCAGCGCTCTCATCAGTGGTGTAGCCCTTGTCGGTGGGCCGGTTTGGGGCGGGCCTGTAACCCATTCCGATCTGACGCAGCTGCTCGTCAATCTGCAGCCGCTCCAGTCGCAGCTGCTCCACCTCCTGTCAATGCAAACGTGTTACAGATGGACTGCAGGCCTCTTATCACCACAGCGGCTGTATGTAGTCTCTCATACTCACATTCAGGTAAGCAATATGGTACTCCAGCAGGACCTGTACATTGCCAATACTCTCCTTTGTTCCGACGAATGTAAACGGAACCATGCCCTATTAACAAATGACTTACTGCATTACTGGTGTGTGGTTTGCTTGTGCTACTTTCAAGTGCAAGACTGGAAAGTTTCTTACTTCTTGTCGGGGGAGTTTGTTGTCATTGTCTCCTTCAATCCGCACTCTTACAACCCCAGATTTGTCAACAATCTCCTGAATAACTTTGCCACCTTTTCCAATAACCTTTCCTACAAAGAAGAAATGGGTACCCAAATTACACCTCAACGCAAAGTCTGGTTGTAGTGTTGCCATGAGGTTTCATTGATTTGTGTCTAAAATGGCATTCTGACAATGTCTCCAAGCATCCCTCCCTTAAAACCACTTTTTCACCATCAGAATTATAAAATTTGTATGTGTATATTTTTCCTTGCTAAATAATAAGTTTCATATTCAAATGAAAAAAAAAACAGGCAGGAAAAAAACATACCAACAAGATTGCGAGGAATCTGGACAGAGTCTTCCAGAAACTCAAGATAATTCCGTGCTTTCTGTACCGCTTCAGACGTCTGAAACGCAATGTTTAAGAATGCATTTTCTCCATTGTTGTAAGTTATTCATTAGAATCAGTGCGATCAAAATATAAGATGAAAAGCTGACACACTTCTCCATAAACCCTGAAGGTTCCGGTCTCCTCGTCCAATTCGATGGCCGTCACTCCCGGCACCTTTCTGGCTTGCTGGATATTGCTGCCGTGACTTCCGATGGCAAGACCCATAAGGTCTTCTCTCACTGTAAACTCCTCCTGAAATGCCGAGGCCAGCTGCTTTGTACTCTACACAGGAAAACACAGAAGTACTTTTCAATTAGCATGTACTTTTCAATTAGTATTAGTATTCAATTATTAGTAATGGACACTTCAGAAACATGCAGTGTTAAGCTAAGTTTCAAAGAATTAAAAAAACATGTTAATAACACTACTGTGATACTTGAAGTCAACTATGAACTGTAATGAAAAGTTTTTACCTCAAGATGTTTTGTGGCCTCTTCGTTCCTGGACATGAGCAGGAGTTTGGTGCGAATGCTGCGTAAATGCATGTCACTGAGCAGTGAGACGCGTTTGACTGTGGCTTCATTCATGGACTGGAGACGTTAAGAGATTACAATAAGCTTTTGTCAAAAACAAACACAGCTAAGACGTTTAGTAACCACGGACTAACCAGAACAACCAGCTGGCTTTCCTCTGTGCTGTAGGTAACCCGAATGGCTCCAACTGCTTTCTTGAAATCCTTGTGGGCATGCTCATTCTCACACCTGTAAAGGGCCAACAATTTAAATAAATAAACAGTGTAATCACCAACACTGTTAAATCAGCTCTGATTTATATAGGTAAAACTCTCTGAAACAATAGGTCAAACTTAAAATAAAAACACAATGCAGGCTTTTGTTTTGTATAAATTTTTTTATGACATTTGTGTGGATGGATTTGCTAACATATGTTTTAATAATACACCCCTTCCATTGGTCAGCTAAAAAGTCTTGTTTATTGTTAATTGCTGGCAGCCTGGTCAGGGCACTTGTTGACATTTTCAAGGGAAGCAACTGATATCTAAAGGATTTTTCTTCTGAAGCAAAATGTGACTTGAAATAGGATGTTTGCTTCACAATGATGTTCACTCACGCTGATCTGAGGTCATCAGGCACAGGAATAGTGCATTTAAAAAACGTATTCTTCGTCACAGCTTTATTGCGGTTCACTGGGCGGAGACGTTCAAATGTTACTATTTCGTTGTAGGTTGCATCACAAGCAGCGTATTCAATCACATAGAACTGCAAGAAACGAAAGTGAAAATACATCAGAGCTCAACACCAAGGTCTTCACAGTAAAACGAAAGTGAAGCAAGCTGTTTTTATACTTACATCGCCTTTCATCATGCTAACTTTTGCAAGCCACCAGCCACAAGGTTCCTGTTCATTTGCTCTGGAGAAGATCTGCGAAAGCTTTCTGTTACTAAATGTGGCATTATGGGGGCCAAGAAAGTGCAGCACAAATACCAAACATATTTACCTCAACCTCTTCTCCTTCACCAATCTCCTTCTTAGCATCAGCCGGAGGTGGCATTCGCACATCGCTGAAAGGGACTTGTCTTTCAGGTTGCCAGCTAAAAGAAAACCAAACAATATTATGTTGCTCACCTGCCAACTCTTGTTTTAAATGCAATATTATCAAAAGACTGAAAACCTTTAGCTTTCACTCACTTGTTTTCAAATGAAATGGACAGCGAGTCATCAAGAACATCCTTGACAAAGCCCTAGAATCAAAAGATTTATTCAAATTAAACAAAAACTTTAGGGACAACAAATCCACCCATTTTATTTTGATCCACATTTTCAGTGGCTTACAGTGAGGAAACAAGCATTATGGCATGATAAAATAAAGGTTGTGTCTAAAGTCTGTTCTGAATGTAATGTAATTAAAATTACACAAAAATACACAATACAACAGTTACATTGTGTTGCCTCCAATGAGTGCACACACAAATCAACACAAACATGGACACTGTAGTCCCATTTATAAACAAGGTTTATCTAAACATATACAAATACACATACAAATGGAGAATTTGAAATCTTTACCTAAAACAAAGTTCAACTAGCTAATAGTGCTAAGCAGTGTCTATGAATGGTAAGTGACTCCAAAATGTGAGCTGGTATCTCTTAAACCTCATCTCAAAATAGAATTGGGGGTAAATAAAACGTTGTGCCAGATGACAGCTGCAGATGGACAGCGAACAGCTGACATGCATTGAGAGAAGCATGGGTCATAATGCCGTGCAAAGTAACTATAGAATGAGATTCTGATAGGATCATTTCAATCGAGTTTCTAACTTAAATTTGCAACTAATTTTCACGTAATTTGTGAAATATAGCTCGAGTAAAAAGCTTTAAAAAGTGAATAGTCCTTAACATTCACTTTCAATTCTACTGACGAAAAAACACATCAACCATATTGACAGACAGATCTTTCTCACTGATACTGATATTCATCGGTGGGATTTTACAGACATCTGCTATTCTCTAGCTATAGACTGTTCTCCAATAGACATCTGAATGACAAATAATAATGGTAATGTAGTCCTACAGCCCATGCTGTCAGTCTGATCATTTGTGACCACACCTTAAAAATATTTCCTGGCGTATTTTAGTTTCTTTTTTAGTTAAACCTGTATCTGATTATCACTTTTAACATCAGAGCTTCTTAAATACATAACAGATGTTTTCAAATAGTAGTTTCAATGTGTTTTGATATGATAACACATCCAAACAAATACGAGCGATGACATGTCCATGTACGTTTGTAACACACTTTTTTAAAAATGTATGTAACGACTTCAAAACATGTATATGTATATATTTTGACTACATTTATATAAAGCATGAATGTGATGAAGAACGAAACGCCTGAATAATGAATGTGAATAATGAATAATGAACACAGATATATTATTCAGAAATAAAATCCATTTCTCCTTCTTGCCAAACTTTTAACTAAATATATTTCAAGAAACTTGACAATTTCACTTATCCGATGACTTTTTGTATTCAAATGTCATCCGTGCGCGGCTGCTAACAGGCTAAGCTAACAGGGACGTTAAGCCGAGGACTATTTATATGCCCAAAAGAACAAAACGAAGAGCGTTTCACAACATTGAATTGGTGGTTTCACATCATTGTTGCGTTGAGAAACAAATACATCCTTAAAGCGACGAAAAATGAGGCACAAATTGTGTATTTACCTTATAATAAGCTCCATTGGAGCCACGGACCTCCACCGTCAGTTCCTCCATGTTGCGCGCGCAGAGGATGCTGGGTAACGTTCTAGAACTGTACAGGGCTGAGCGTTGAACCCTGAGGAACTCATCACGTCCATACTGACATTACTAACGTTACTCCAGTTCTGTTATTGTATATTTTATTATACCTTCATCTTTACATGACATATTACCAATGCTTGCTACAAGCTAACGTCAAACCATTAAATGATGTTTTCTTGGCAGTGCAACTTATTTTTAGGTGCAAAAATTATTTGTCAGCTACTTGTCTTGTAAATGTTGCAATTTAAATATATAGATGTACCACATATATATTCATTTATATATTTTCATACTTTAATGAATGTTCCATAGAAAATATGAAGCTGATGTCACACTGTGTAAAATTGGGTAAATGTTTTGTTTTAATGCATATTAGGAGGAATTTCACAGGAAGCGCATATCACAGT